>JADRCD010206973.1:0-34692 GCA_019843815.1 Montemys delectorum
TGCTTACAAACTTCATGTCACATATCTCTTATCACTCTTTCCCTTATGTTCAAGTTTATTGCCTCTTTTTGGCTCACCACTGCCCTTGACTACTCTTGGTAAGAACCACAAGAGAAATCTCTCTTATGACTTGTGAAATCATAGCAAATGTGGCAGAATTACCTGCCAGTTAACTGCCCCAATAACCACCACATACTTACTTGTTGTATTCATACAGCAATGCAGGGCAATGGGGAACCAATGGGAAATGATCTCACAAAGCCACAAAGGTCAGCTCTTAATATACATTTAATACATTTTGCCTAAATGAATAAAGGGAGATAATACTTGCTATTGATTAAAAAAAAAGACAATGAGTTGAAAAATTGCAGTTGTTTATACAACTCTCTTTGCATTTACTATAAATTACTAAAAGCCAAATCATGATTAAGTATTTATTTTTCATTGCTGAAATTTTAATTTGAATAAAATGAGCAGGATAACCTATAGGTGCTAGATTAAATAATATTATCAAAATTAAGTACTTGTTGAATGCTTTGTGGCAACAGAATTATATAAGAAATATGTCTGTCCTAGCAAACAGGTGCCTCTGCCTATAGCAGTGGACTGAGAGCAAGGTGTATGATAGGGACAAAGCTAGAAGGCCAGTCCAAGGCTGCTCAGCCTTCCCCTGAGTGTGCTGCTACACTGCAGCAATTAAGGATTTAGCAGAGAGGTGTTCTCCAGAAACATACTTTTGGAATTCAACATGTAACTTTTTCTTATCATAATAAAATCTATTCTTGTCTTTAACACTACGGTAAAGCTCGAGGTGAAAGCTTAGAAACATTGACCCTGCTGACTTGGCAACCTAACCTTTATTCTCAGAACCCATGTGAAAGCCAGATGGGGAGGTATACATCTGTAATCTTACCACTACTGTGGTGAAATGAGAGACAGAGACAAGAGGACAACCCAAAAACTTATGAGCCAGAAAGAGTGGCATACACAATGCAACTGTAGAAACTACCAAAAGGACCGAACCTTAAGGTGAAAGTTGAGCACTGATTGTAGAGGATAGACCTCTGACTTCTGCATATGAGCTACGGTAAGCACATGGCCATATTCATTCATTCATGCACATTCACACACACACACACACACACACACACACGTATGTATGCATATATATGTTTGTGTGGGTGTGATGTAAATACTAGAAAAGAAAGAGAGCTAATATTGAACGTTTATTATTAGTAATTTTGTAATATATAAAATATAACTTTTATTATTAATAATAATAAAAGAAGTGATCAAGTGATGGACCCCTTTGATGGGGTCTTTGCCCTAACACAGCCTTATCACAGTACATGGACATTTATACAGCTCAGCCTTGACTCATTCCCTCTGAAGTTAAACAGCAACAAAGAGCTGACTCTCAGACACTGCTAAATTCTGAGCTGTAGCTGAGCAGTAGATACTCTCCTTTTAAAACACAGAGAGGATTCAAGTCCCCCCAAAAGAACATTTTGAAATGCCCTGATATTCCTAAACTATTTCTATCAGGCAGGAAGAAAGAATGTTATTAGAAAGATACTCTAAAAGTCGTGATGACACTGCTTGTAAAAGTGATGACACTGCTTACATCTACTGTAAAAATCATAGCTAATGCTGATAAATTCTACTGTAGTTAATTGGATTTTGCTTTCTTTCTGCAATAAAGGGCAGCTCCTTGGAGCTCAGAGACACACTAAGCATGAGTTTCCAAATAGACCCCATTGCTGACAGAATAATTTGGGGAAAGTGCACATTAGCTAGAATATACAGCAGACACAAAGCATACCTACATCTCACAGTGCTTTGATACCATCTGCTACAAAACACACATCATGTTGTCTTTAGGCACCACTGAGTTTGACTGATCACAGTAATATCCTCTCTGAAACAGTCTGTTTTGCTACAAAAAAAAGCAATAATAGGGGAGATTGATATACAGGTATATATGAATCTCCAGGGATATGATCAGCTTGCATAAAATCCTTGCACTGTCTCTTTAGAGTGAGAATACCATAACCATTGTTAGTTGTGATAGCAAAGGAATCCTAATTTGATAAACTGCTCTGGGGTTCTGGGTTAAAAGCAAATTAATGCAGGCAGTAATATAGTTCTCTAACTTAGAGCAACTTCCCCACCAGCATCAGTAATGTGGTATTTTTATACTGTAGACCTGGGGTATCTCTCAAATGCCCATGTATTGCAGACTTGGTCCCCATTTTGGTCCAATTGGGAGAGGTATAATATTTAAGAGGTACAAGATAGTAGGAAGTATTTATGTCATCTAGACGTGTCTTTGGAGTGAGATCCCATGCCTTCTCCTCTTTCCTCTCCCACTCCCCAGGAAATAAGTGGAGGAGTTTTAGTATTGCACTGTTTCTGCCTTGATATTTTGCTTTACTATAGCTCCTGAATCAAAGAAACCAACATAGCACAGACTAAAACCTTCAAAGTAGTGAGCCAAATTAAAACTTTCTTTTAAGTTTATCCCTGTGGGTATCTGTAACAGAAATAGGAAGCTGATAAAACAGACAGGGTCACCTGGAAAGTTTAAATCAGAAAGAACGAGATCAGCCCTGGACTCTTTCCTTCCTAGAAGACCCTTGCAGATGGGGAGTGTCTCTGGAATTTCTACTCCTACTCAACAAGTCTCTGCAATCTCCCTTTCCAGTTTTCAGAAAGAGCTTCTCCAATTTTTAAATTTTCAAAAGCTTCAGAAAAGGTACTATGTTGATCAGCTCCTTATATTCTACCCATATTTAAAGTCACTTTATAAGATTATTTTCCAGCACGTAAGATCTCTCTCCAGCTAGAAGGATCACTGATATACACCATGGTGTTGCCTGCACAATAAACTCAGTGGTCTTGTCCTATACTGGGGATCCCAGGTGCTTCCCCAAATATATAAATGAGACCCTGGAACTGAGTTCTGTGACATGGAAGCTCTGGTTCCCTTAAGCAGGGGAGGTGAAAGCACCTCATCTTACGAATATTTAGTTCTTCGCTTTAGACCTTGTGGAAGGTATTGATTAATTTAGTCAATTAGTGCACAAAAGAGCTTTAAATTAATCATGTCTAAGACTATGAGATCAGACTTCCCAGTGCTCTGAAATTGTCATGGTGATAAAAAACAGTCTTCTGTCTGTAAAGCAGAGTATTTAAGCCCCCCAGGCTTACCTGATATCCTAATTATAGAAGAAAGACTAGATAATACGAAGACAGACAGCACTAACATGAAGATTTCCTTGTGAAGTTAAAGAGAGACCAGTAACTCAAACACACAGCTGCTGGGTCTGCTGTGATCAAGTAAGCTTAATCAGACTGGCCAAAAGAAAGACTTGCAAAGACTTAAGCAGGAACAACCCCCCACGCCCCCCTTTACTCTGGCATGAGGAGTTAATCAGGAGATTAATTCTGTTCACAAAGTTTAACATGTAAACTCTTGCTTGAAAAAGAAACAAAATTTCACATACTCATGGATAAGTATAAATATCATCTTAAGAACTTACGCCAGAACAAGCTTGAGAAGAAGGAAAAGCACAGAACTGCATACAACCACAAAGAAGAAATAGTAATATAATAAATGATGATAAATTTAATAATTAATAATAAAAATAAAGGTGCTATTTTCTATGCATTTAAGTGATGGAGATGACAGAATATAAGAAATTTAATCAAAAAGTCAACGAGATTAATTTCAAAATAATACAGAATAATGAATAGCATGGATTTCACATCTGACAGATCGTGAGTGAGATCATCAATAGATTTTTTTCTTCACTGCCAAGGCCACATGAGCTGAGAAATAGAAAGTCCTATTGTTTTTGGCAAGATGGGTTCTAAAGTTTGTCAATATTTAATTTCAGGATGTCTTCAGATGCAGGAGGGAGGGGATCCAGAAAGCTGGGGACTGGAAAAAATCATCCTCTATGCTATGATCCTGAAGGTGGGGAAAGGAGGATAGAAAAAAAATGGGCACATGGCCAGAAAGTAATTTCGTCATTTCTGAGGTTTTGTTAATAGCTCTTGTTTCCTATTCATGCTTTTAAATGTAACATTAAGGTACTTAATTCTTTACATGATTAGCCTTGTGAGGGCTTGATCGACAAGAACCAAATAGTATTGTGAAAGATTTAAAAGTTCTTGTATTCCAATTTGGTGGACAAATATAGTTCTCTCTACATCTATGTGTCTATCCTCTCCTTCCCTTCCTTTATTATTCCCCATCCCTAGGCTAAAGTTCTGTATGTGATGGGGTGAATTCTTACTTTAGCTTTTAATAATATAATTTCATTAAATCTAAAGGGCTTAGATATGTAAGTTAAACAACAACTCAAAGCTTATTAGAATTTTCTACTTAAGTAATTTTTGCTTCCCTAAGTGAAGAATTGAACTTTAACACAACTAGAGCTTTAACAAAACTGAAGCCTTGCAACAGAGCTCTGGGCAATATCTACTTCAAACATATGTTAAGGAAATTGTTCCTAATAGGAAAATAGGTCTTGCTTTTGAAAGAACTCTATATAGATATTTTGGGGGTATAAATGTCAAATAACCTTCAAATAAAAATCATTTAAAAAGCCCATACTGTGGTACAAGACTAAGGGAGAAGCAGTTCAAAACTTGATACCTATGCCACCATCACCCATCTTTGTAATGGCATAAATGGTTCAAAAATAGAGTGCTGATACACAAGTGGCTGATTGACAGAAGAATCAAATGACTATAGAGTCATCTCTATAACCCATCTCCATTCATTTTGATGTACTAGAATATTTGTGAATCATAAGTCTCATTGAGACTTAAATCTGATGTAGTATATCAAGAAATAATAATCAAATGGAGAATAAAATAAGATAATTGACTCTGCATTAAGTCTTGATATTCTGTACCAGAAGCCATTAACTTGTATCACTTGCTGTCCAGTTTCTATTATTTTGAATTAATACAAAGAATCTCTAAAAGTTTTTATATTTTCAAGTAACACCAACATATGTGTTTTGGAAATATTATTTTATATGTACTTCATTTTGAATTAAGGTTTTGTTTTGTAACTCAGCAAGGGCTTGGATTCACTTTGCTTATGTGGCAGCCCCCTGAGTTAGAAATCTACTCTTTGAGAAGTGATTTAATATGAAAAGGAATGTACTTAAGACGTTTTTAGAAAGTACGTATGTGTTATCTTGACTCAAAAATAAATTTACAGTTGAATCTGTATTTATTTCCTTAAATTATTTTATAGAATTATTTATTGATTGATATAGATATCTATTTATACATAAATAATCTGAGACACTGTCAAACTTATATGAAAAGTTGGCAGCTAAGTAAATTGTTCCCTTCTTGCTGGTGACATCACTAATGAGGTATGTCAACAACTATACAAGTTTATATAGCTTTGCAATAAATTTTCTGTGTATATTTCATAACAAATGAGATGCAACAGCCAGAAAATACAAACTTAGTGTTTCAGAATTAACCTGTTTAAATGTAAAAGCAATGTTACAACTTCTCAGATAATGCCAATTGAGGAACTAAGGATAAGAGCTTTGATGAACAGAACAAAAAGTCAGTCAACCCATGTTTATACCATTTCAAACTTTTGTTAACTACAAAGACATATGCTGATAGTTCAGGATCCAATTAGCAACCTCTTGCATATTTAACCTTAAAGCAAAAATTTTAAACTGATTCAACCCTGCTTCCAACTTCCGCATTAATTGCCAGCTCAGGGACCCAAAAGTGTTCTAATGAATTTTACATTAGAATCTGCAATATGAACAAAGTATATTATCACAGTGACTAGTAAATGCATATGTTGGCACTTGCAAACAGAATTCTGAATAGTTATGAAGAATCCAGCTGAGTTTCAAATTTGTTATTACTATGCCAGAAGAGAAAAGGAAATTTCACAAGAACCTAATTGCTATAACCACATTCCTGAGGATACCAACCTATTCTAACACCTAATGATAACCTTTGGCTCCTACTTCTCAAAATGTTAAGGTATGCAGCCTCCTGTGCTCCAGAACAAGGAAACAGCTCCCACCTACACTAACTTCTAAATGTGCAATGAATAAGTTTTAAAATACTGCTTCTATACTAGCTTCCCACATTGTCACTAGACAACCTGCGTGCTGACTATACTCAGCATTAATATTTATGGTTTACAACTTCAAAACTATTGTCATCTCCACAAAAGTCTTTGAATTTAAAAGTTCAAGAAAACTGTTTTTGCAAACAGAATAAACAAACAGGGTACCAGGCAGCATCCAAGCTCAAAATGCTAGATAAAACTATTGGACCATACGATTTTTCTAACTTCATAGCAAAATCAAGCATCATGTATTGAGCACTAGTAACTAATATGGTCTTTTAAAGGACACACTATCCTTGGCAGAAAGTAAAGTATAAATAAATAAGTACTAATAAAGGCATATTGATCAAAGTAAGTGTTTACACTATAAATCTGAAGACTGTATAGAAATACACCTAAGGTGAGAAAATTGGGGACAGGGTGTACATGATTATATCTTAAGCAATCAAGATTCACCACATTGTACACTACTCAGGATCAGCATGTGGGTATTAGCAGGACGTGAACAGGAGGATGGGAAGAATCCTGTTAATATCCAGGGACAGTGAGTAGTACCCTCTGATTTCCAGCTATTCTCTCAGGATACTTCTCCCCTTTCAGATTGCCAGTGTCATCACATATCCAGGTGTGTTAACAAACATACCACATCGTCTCCAGATAAAATACGTCTCAAATTCATCTCTACTGCTTGTATTACACTGTCTGTGTTTATCTGTTTCTTTTTCCTTATTACTCAGACTTGAAAAACACTACACTCCCAATAGTTCCCTGCGGCTAGAACCCAGGTGTAGTATAATATTAACACAGCTTTGTTTTCTCATAAGTTTGATGGTCCATTAACAATATCTGTCATCAGTGGGGGCTAATTTTGGTCCTGCCTGGCTCTAAGTTAATGGCAACACTCAGGAATTTGATGGGTAGCAAATCTATTGGTAATGTCTCATCATTTTGTGACATCTTAAAAATCTTTTCTTGCTACCAGCACATAGACTGAAAATAGTTTCTATTTCAATTATGTCAATGTTTAAACATTGAAATTCACCACAATGAAACAAATACCAATGCTCTGAGCACAAGCATGTTACTCTTCAGCTGTTTGCACATTTTGTTCACATTTTCCAAGGAACTCAGAATTCTCAAAGAAATGTCCTTAACTCCTTCACTGCCACACACCAAGATCAAATACTGCAAACAATCTATGGATTATAATGATCAAAGAGTTGGAGAGGCTCTTTAACTGCTTGCAGGGTGAGCAGCTTTTATGCTTTTCCCAAAAACTGCAGCAAGCAGAAGGAAGGGAATCCCCTTCACACAATTGTCCCTTTTTCCCCCTTTCTCTCTTTTTAATCACACAGTTCCTTAGACTCAGGCACAGCTAACAGTGGCGCTGCCTGGAGGACATAAAAGATACATTCAGACAATTCAGTGTCCCCCCTCCCTGCCCCCACCATCAGAGCTACATAGCACATGTCTTTAGGAGAAGGAATGTCAGCAAACGAGACTGCATTTTATTAGCAGCATTAGAAAAAAAATCACAACAAAGAAATAGTGAGCATTTTCTACTCTGATTCAACTCCGTTACCATGCTCTGACAGCCTTGATTTTAAAAAAAAAAAAAATTCATTACCTGTATGAAGAGAACCTGTTAATAGCCTGAGAAGATACTGGGCAAATTTCAATATTTCACGTTTACACCGTTTCCTACAGCCACTCATGTCAAGCAACAAGATATTCCTCTGAGGAGAGTCAGAAGTCTTTGCCAATAGAAAGAGGAAAAAAGCAAAAGAATAAAAAAAAGAAAAAAAATAGGCAGCTTCTGGGGGGAAAACTTCTGTCTCAGTTTATGTATCAGGCTGCCTTACAACTCCTGGGGAATTAGCTGTGAGTGCCTGAGTCAGAAGGTACAGCAGCCAGTGCAGACGCAAGAGTAACAGGACACTGAGAAAGCGCTGCCTCTCAGGACGGTCGTCAAGTTCTTCAGTGGCAACAGATAAGCTGCTGCTTCACACTTGTAGTAACCCAGCTATGGTGCATCTCGGGCATCCTCTCTCCTGAAGCAATTGCAACCTCACGGACCATGCCGAGGGAGGCGGGGCTTCCGATGCCAGCTCATCAATGAATCAGCATGTAAGCAGGTGAGCAGACAGATGACAGGTCACTGGGGCTAAAGCCCTTTAGAAACCAATAAAAGATCCTGCTAAACAATCAGGCCTGCTGGGGAGGAATCTCGGAGTCCAAAATGTGTCTAAATAATAAAGGAGAGATTGGAAAGAGACTGCCTGAAGCCAAAACTCAGACTGTTCCCATACACAGTGATGATCATATTCAGAGAGCTGAGACAGAAGCTGACTCTGATCAGAGTTGAGGATTTACCAGAAGAATAAAGCAAAACTGCTGTGCCACAAAACGATATATTCCAACCCACTGACTCCGAGGTAGAAAGCAAGCTGATACCCCAAACCGACTACTATTTCCAGGCTTGGGTATTTGGAAATCAGAAGTCATTATCTGCTTTCATAAAACACCGTAACTTGGAAGCCAAAGTTGTGGAGCTCTATACTTTGTCCCCAGGCAAAAGAGCCCCAAAGCTATCTTGCTGCATTGTGGTAAAAGCAGGAACTACCACAGTTTCTTCTTCTTCTTAAAAGGCAAATACAATTTGTTATTTCCCTATAGACTGATTTAAGTTAGGAGAGCAATCCCCAGGGCTTGCGATTTGCACAAAGCACTTCTGCACTGAGAGTGGCGCTACAAAGGCAGTTTGTAATAAACGCCTGAAAACCAGATGCTTGGATCTCTGAAAGTGTCATTATTTCAGAATTCGTTGGGGCTTTGGGTAGTTTCTCGGGTTCCTTTACATTCTTAATTAATACTCCCGGGCTTTTATTGGTTTTTTTTTTAACTGGCTCTTTATAAATATAAATTTTGGCTCTGTGATATTTAGCACATAAAGTGAATTCAAACGCCTTATTTTAAAAGTCTGTTGACCCCAATTTTTGAAACACGCAACAGTTCTATTTGGAACTAGTATTTTTTCAATAATGCTATGTATGAAGTGATGTTCTTGTACAATTAAAAAATGTTTGAAATCTCAGGCTTAAAATCATTTAAGTCAAAACTAATGTGCTATATAACTTTCCCTTCAACATCCATAGTCTTAATGATGTACCCACTTAAGTGGTATATAATATAATTTTGAGGAATTTTTTTTAAATTCAGTTGAACATGTTTAAAATAAAATTACATTTTAACATTTTTCCATACATATCTGACAATATTCGGTACAGGAGAGATAAATATATTGTTATATAATATATATAATTGAATAATGATTTTTTATCTGTGAAGTTGTAGTTATATGTGTGTGGTATTCTTTAATTGGAGGATTAAAAGGGATGAAACAGAGATGATATTAGCCACAGCACATTTAGGCATTTATCTAATGAGCTTATACTGGGCAGCTTAACAGACATAGTTCCATATAGTGGGCACTTTGTAGTGAAAAAAGTAATGACTTTGACCCTGTTGTACCGATACCTCAGCAGAACCAGGAAGATATCAACAAATAATAAACAAGACTATATATCACATATGGGTAACTGCTCCATTAGAATAGCAGTATAGGAAAGGCATAAGTAAAAAGGGAGAGGCTAGTGCATAAAAGAGGGGAGGGAATCACCATGAACTATAGAGAGCATCTGAGAAAGAACAGCTTGGTGCAAGGCTGCTAAGGTGAGCATATGATCAGCATCCTTAAATGAATGCAAGACCCATGTGTTTGCTGAAGTACAGTGACTCAAGAGAGACTCCTAGAAGGTATTCACGAGAGGAAGACAGTGGCAATGGTGCTTCAAGCAATCCCTGAACAGGAAAGCTGTGTCATCTATCTGTCTGCTAGGTAAAGAAGACCTTCAATGGAACTAGAGGAGAAGAAGGAACACCTGAGACAAGGGAGAAAGCCGTCCAGGAGAGAAATGATGGAGGCCTGCATGACCTGCAGTAGGGATAGAGGTGGTCTGTCTCTAGATACACAAGGAAACAGAATTCATGGGATTTGGTACATTGACTAAGGGCATCAAAGAAAGAGAATTAAGGCTGACTTAATTGGGATTTAAATAATTAGTGAGCACACACAATGAGCTGCTGAAATGCTATCGAATACAATTAAAAATGCACATGGCTGTTTGATTTTCAGGTTTTTAGAAAACTCTACATTTTTTCCCAAAGTTTCTGATAATGTGCCTTCTCCTTCCCATCCTTACCAATATTTATTGGATTTCATCTTGCTAGTAGCCATTCTAGCAATTGTACAATATAGCACACATGATTCAAATTTACATTTTCCTGGTGACTAGTGATACTGGGGAACTTCTCAATGCACTCTTTATCAAGAAATGTCTATTAAAGAGAGTTTCCCATTTTAATTGGAATATTTTCTTGTTTTGTGTTGTACAAACGTCTTGCTTGGGGTGTAGAGTCTCTGTACATATTTTCTCCCAATCTATGGACTTCCTCTCTCTTCTCTTAACTGTTTCTCTTGCTTTACCAAAACTTTTTAAGTTTACTATATTTTTTTTGCTTTTGTTATCTACAGTTTTGTATTCTTGTATAGGAAATTTTCATCTAGACCAAACTCCTACTATATTTCTTATACATTCCTCTCTATGATATTTTAGTTCTGTGTCTTAATTTTAGTCTCTAACCTATTTTCCATCATAAAATGAGGCCCAAATTTTACTGTTGTACACAAGTACCTACAGCTTTTCAATACTCCTTGAGGAAGAATTATATGTTATTGTACATTTGTCAAAATCACACCCAGGTCTTCATTAAAAACAAAAACAAAAACAAAACTGAATTTAACAAACCCCAAATAATGGAATTTGCTACCCATTTTAGCACAGTTTATAATACCCTAGATATAAGAGGAACTTAAGTGTTCATTAAACATTGAACGGGCAAAATTCTACACACATGAAATAACAAAAAAATTGAACCTTAGAAAATAATGAAATTTCATCATGTGACAATATGGATGAAAGTGGAGGATATTAACCCCGATGATCTAGGAAAAGAAAGACCATTTCTGTGTTTTCTTACTTTATGTCAGATCTAAGTGGATCTGACTTGTGCACACTAAAAGTGCAATAGTGGGTGTAAGGGGCTGAAGGTTGGGGTGACATCATGGGAAAGTGTGGTTAAAGTACAAAGTTACAGTTAACAGAAAAAAGTGTTGGTGTTTTTTTATGTAGCATGCTATCCAAAGAAATTTACCCTTATATTTTCAAAACTGCTAAGAGTTTATTTATGATACTCTTATCAAAAATAAATAAGTAGAATCACTTATAAATACATATTAACTGGATGATCTAATGTTACATATACACATTATACCATATTCTAAAAATATATGAATTCATGCATCAATTAAAAATTTAAAAATAAAGAAAAAATATTACTATTAAGAGCTACAGGGCACTTTTAAAGTTGAGAAAAGAGAAGGTTCTATTTTTAACCCATTTTAAGTTACAATACCTCAAATTTACTGTGAAGTGAACCATATTTTTTAATTAATTTGTTAATTTTTAAATATTTATGAAAGTGGCATTTATTGTTATAGAACTTCCAGATGCCAAAGGGATAAGAGCCTAGATAGTATTCAGCTTGTTTTCAATATTAGATATGAGGGAGACTAGGTGACTTTAAAAAAAACACATTTATTTCTGACTGTGGTAGAGATGACAAGGCTCTCATGATCAGCATCCACATCTTCAGATCTTTGTGAGGCCTGTCTCTTCTTGATTTGTGCAATGAAGATGTACCACTGTATCTACTTGTGGGGTAGAGAACAAGCTCTAGTTTCTAGCTTACCTTGTTTATACATGGACACTAATTTTCATCAACAGGACTAAATCTTTAATGACTAAATTTCCCTCTTCTAAGAGTACTAGTAGTACTCTGAACTCTCAACTTCTAAACCTAATTGCCTTCTAAACATCACCTTCACACAATAATCCTTGGGGTCACTTTTATTCATATGTACTTAGAAATAAAGAACACACATACACACACACACACACACACACACACACACACACGTATGCACTCGTGCACATCAAAGAATATTACTGAAAATAGATTAGTGTAAAATAAATTAGTGTAAAATAAAATTGAACATCTTTGATTGGATGGACTATTTCTTTAAAAAAAAAACATATATATCTCACCTTGTTGGACCTATGGGGAGATTCATACCAATACATTACAGCCATTTGATTATTAACAACAGAGTTTTCAAAAAAGTTGCAGTTGGTATTCAAAGAATGAAAACCGTCCATTAGGGTAGTGATAGATTACACCAGAACAGTCCACATCTATATGGATGTTCCTGTGTCTTTAGAAAAGTACAGTTCACAATTAATCCTAAACTACAATGTAAAATGTAAAGCTATGGAAGTTTCAGCGAGCCAGGCATCATGGTGGTTGCCTTACATTCACTCACTCTGGAAGGTAAAATGGAAGGATTCTGTATTCAAGGTCAGTGAGGACAAAATAGTTAGTTGCAGGACAGCATGGGATAGCAAATATAAAAAGAAATTTACTTTTAAAAGCAATAAAATAAAACAAGATTTTAATCAAAAAAGAATTCGAAGAAACTCTTCAGTAACTACACAAGGAAGCCTGAAACTTGACTATAGATATGTGACTTCTAAAAGGAGAAATCAGAAACTGGATAACATCAAATTTAACACAACCTTTATCAAAGATTTTCATAAGAAGATAAAAGGCAAGCTACAGAGCATAATGAAATATTTACTCTATACATCTGGCAACAATAGAATCTATAATACACTGAAAACTTCAAAACCCAGTAACATAAAAGTACAAAGTCCAATTCAAATATGAGCAAAAACTATGCAAATATTTTTTTACCAAAAAGGAATTATAGGTGATAAACACATGAAAATATATTCTATATTATTATGACTGAATTCAAAAGTAAAATTGCAATAGAAACATCATAATATTTCTATTAAAATATTAAAATATCTAGGACAAAAGTTGAGACAAGAACAATTGTTGACAGATAAATTTGATGGCTCATGCAATAACAAGAGTGATACAAGATGATAAAACCACTCTAAAAAACATATATATATATATATATTCCTTCTTCCCTTTCTTCCTCCAAGATCTCCTAAATATCCTTCCTTGTTCTCTTTCAGATTCATGGACTCTCTTTTTCATCAGGTGTTTTTATATGCATATGGGTACATACATATGTATTCCTAAGTACAACCTGCTTCGCCTATATAATGTTTTCAGGACTGACCATCTGGTATTGACTACCTAGTTGGTATGCACATCTATGGAGAAAACTATTTCTCTCACTCTCAGTGTTGCTTCTTTTGTACACAATAATTCTCACAGATGAATATTCTTTGTTATCATCCAATCCTGTACTGTAGTTTAGTTAAAATTTCTTGTGTGGAAATTTAATTCCTGTTATGAGATATTAAAGGGATGGCTATCTAGAATGTACATGCAGGAACTTTATGAGCATGAACAATTTTATATTCTCTGGACAGTCAGTTAATAACATACACATAATTCTGTCTGGAAACTCTCAGAATAGATCATCTATGGGAATTGACTTTTCACTTCGCAGCACAGATCTGCTGCATAAAAAGGACTTCCTCTAAATATGGCAATAACATATTGCCTATATGAGAAAGGACTGGAGAGTATGTAAGAAAAATAATGATGTTTCAGCCAATTTTCAGGAAAACAGAAAAAAATAATTAGGAAGATAACTTTTAAATATCGGAAAATTAGAAAATGAATGCAAGAGTTAAAAAGTTACAAAGAAATTGTCAGCCTATTTGGACTAAACAAACCACTAGATACAATAATATAAAATTAAGTATCAGTTATAAGCTTGTGCCCTTAATGATTCAAAGTCATTTCACCAAAGCCTCAACAACTGGCACAGAAATGTGAGGAAACTGCACAATAGCTCAGGAAGTTAAGGGTTTACCCATCAGCTCCCTGGGCATGTGGTATAGAGACTACTAACATTTCTCATACTAGAGTTACAACTACATTTAAATTGGAAGTAACTGACACTGACCAGCTCACCATGTGATAAGAATGATATAAATTGAAGCTCTTATACTGTAACTACTGATCTTAGTAAATTTGGGAGTGAGGGATTTTTAAAGTCTAGATAAATTTCTTTTAATTGCACTTAGAGGATTTTTTTCTTATTCTATCTGACAGAGAAGGCAAAATCCAAGTATAAGCAAATCATAAATGCATGTATTTGCCCCTTATTCCTTTTTAGAATGGAAAACAATGTCTGTTGGCTTCTCTTCAAACAAGGAAGAGCCCAGGAGATTCCAAGAAGATTCTTGCCACTGTGTAGTGTTGCTCACAAATCAGCTGCTCTCAATTCATCTTGGAGCATTCTGTGTATCTCAGTGGGAGTAGATATTGTTATGCTTTTCAAATTGTCACAAGTCACAAAATTAAGCATGTGCTGTGTGGAAATAGCACACCATGGAGCTGTAAGGAGAAACAGAACAGAGCCTGGCGGCAAAGTCACAGGCACTGAAAGTGGGTCTTGATAAAATAGCAAATGAGCTGCTGTCCATTAGAGAAGAATATCCCGTGCCAGGTCCATTATTATTCCGGAAACATCACTAGTCACCTACTTCAGTGAATAAAGAGCAAGCCAACATACTATGACTGCTCATATCCACTTCAGTGACAGCTCTGTGAGCACAAAGCAAGTCAAAATCAAACCTTCCAGCAGGAAGGGCCTCTTTGGTGTGCCTAGGTCAAAATTTTCTAAAAGCTATTCTGGGTAGGGCCTAAAGCACATATGAACATTTCTGCCATAATTTAATGTCATCCAAAGAACACTAAATCTTTGGAAGAGATGAGGCCCCTGTTTCACCTTAGTTTTAAAAACGAAAATAAGTAGACAAATATTCACATATAAATAGATTCACAGAAGTACCTGGTAAAATTCAGATTCCAAAGACACAAACAAAACAAAAAAAGAAACTTCCAGCCCAAATCCACAAAATGCCTGAAATTAAAGTGGTAGTTCCAATATGATTGGCTTACAAGAAGTGACACTGTTAGGAGGTGTGGCCTTGGTGGAGGAAGTGAGAGTCCAACAAGTGATTTCTTGGTTGCTTTTGGACCAAGATGTCAAATTCTCAGCTTTTCCAGGGCCATGCCTGCCTGGATGCTGCCAAGTTTCCAACCTTGATGATAATGGACTGAACTTCTGAGCTAGTAAGACAGCACAAATTAAATGTTTGCCTTTTTAAGAGTTGCCTTGGTCATGGTGTGTCTTTGTAGCAATGGAAGCCCTAACTAAAACAAGGACAAAGAAGTAAAACACTTTCTACAAAATGAGGTTAAAGGATATTCTTATATGGTGCTCAGGAGAGGAAAAACACTCAAGGGCTCCCAGGGAAGTCAAAGCACTAATGGGATTGTACGTGCATTGGAAAGGCAGACAACTGAAACTATGAACATATAGAACAAAGTTTCCCTCGTGGGAATCCATTGCCTCACACTTCAAGCCTAATGACTTCATGTTACTGCTACAGGAGCTAGGACAAGACATGTTTTGCAGACATATAGATCTAAGTTAAAAAAAATTCTTAGGTATATGTACTTGGAAATTCTTGACATAAGGTAGGAAAGATTATTAATTACTAATGTCCTGAGTTCTTATAAAACATACAGTTGTGAATATCAAAGTGATATATAGCAGTCACCCACAGGGAATGAAAAGTCAATGAAAAGCTACATTGTAAACTGAAGATCATAAAACCAAGACTCAATAAAAGCCCCTTTAACCCACCAGATAGTGCTCCTCAAGTCACCTGCAGGCCTGAGAGTCTGAGTTGTAGTCCTGGGAATAAATTACCAGCCTTCTACTTCAAAACCCAGGTCAAGGAGTCAAGGAGCCTCATTTGCAGTTAATGGTCAAAGGCAATCAACAGGCAGCTTTCAAACAATTAGATGCTCATTTGGCTTCCAGAGAAGTCATCAGTGAAACCCATCCTGTAATACAGTCTACTCTATTCATATGGAATACACTCACAGACTCTGGCTTTCCCTTTTAATTAGAATGCCCACTGATTTCAAAACTACAATTGAGCTTAGGATTCAGCAATCCCTCATTCTACTTTTTTTTTTTTTTTGAAGATAACTTTTGTTATTGTCATTATGTTACAGACACAGATCCTGCTGGACTAATCAAAATTAGAAGGAAACTGAACTCCAAACAATGTCTTTGTTTCCTTTTTAAGGAAGAGGCATGAAAGTGCTTCATTCTCTTGTGAGGTAGCAAGCTCAGAGAAAGTGCAACTATGAGCAGACTGTGAGTAGGTAAAGAATAGAAGCATACTTAGAACAATAATATATTGGTTGCACTCTCCTTAAATCCTGTCTAACATAAATGATGGCTTGATTTACAAGATTTATCAAGTTTCTATTTACCAGACAAAGGGTGGGAATTAGATTTCTCATATGAAGGTGCATCCTGGAGAATTTCAAAAGATAGGTCAATGTTAAAGATCACACCCAAGTAAGTCTTGTAGAAGAAGGCTTTGAGAATGAATGTTGATAGAGTCTCTCAAGAGAACCAAGGTACTCTGCAAGGCTGTGGTCACATGAGCTCACTTATAAATAGTAACACACTATTTTCCACTTAAGATAGAATGCCTTGGAACTATTTATGACAAAAGAAATAAACAAACAAAACAAACAAACAGATGTCAGTCTCTTTTCAAGGGAAAGAGGAGATTAAAATTTTTAAAAAGTAGAAAATAGTTAAAATGGCAACTGAAATCAAAGAACAATTTTTACCACTTGGAGCAATAAGAAGAATGGAACTAAGGTAGAAGCTCTCTTGGTTCTTCAGTACTAAGGGATTTCTTCAGACTAGGGAGCTAAGTAAGAGTTCTGGATGTGTATGGATCTCATTTCTTGTATAAAAAGACACACAACCCCAGGATCTCTGAGACTTGATGGCTTCCAGCCTAACTCCAGGTTCAGTGGGAGACCCTATCACAAAGGAATAAGGTGGAACATGATAGGACAGGATACATGAACCCCTCTCCTGTCTCAGGCATGTACATCTGCATGGACAAGCCATGTATGGCAAACTCACACACATAAAAAGAAAGGGTTCCATGGAAACATCTCAAAAGATTAGACACAATGTCATTAAGCAATCAAGTAAATATATTTACTCAGTGAGAGCATCTTCACCATGTTATAGCTCCCTTTAGTAAGAATTCTCTTTTGTGCCATTTTTTTTGGTTGAAGCTTTTATAACTTCACTAATACATCAGACCAACTTCCAGAAAATTAAAAAAATTTAAAAAAAAAAGCAAAAGCAGTACAGAAGTCCATATTCTAGTCCAGTCCAGCACCTAATAATTACCTTCACCATACAATGGCAACCAGCAATGCTGCCCACCCACAAAGCTTTCAAATTACACTGCACAAGAGAGCGTACACTTTGGGAAGCAAAGGGCTATGTCAGCACGAAACACAACTTCAACCATTCTTCCAAGTTATACACTTTCTTGTTGGAATTTCACAAAGCCACATATTATACTATAGTCAAAAGAAAGACCTGAAATCCTCTGGATCTCAGGTCCCTCTCTCATATGCAGCCTTAACAAAGTACAGAAAAGAATGTCTGCCAGCCCTCTTGTGACCTTTGAATGTCCTTGAGTGTGCTCTGAGGAAGCAATTCTGAAATCAATCTAAAATGATCTTACTGCACAGGCTCCCCTGGAACTTGCTGCCATAGTTCCTTCTCATCAGAGTGGCTGGATTAAATATTCAGGACTCTGCCATGGTGGTGAATCACAAAGCGATGCAGGGCTCTGACCTTCCTCAGGAAAATCAGTCAGTGGGCAAATGTGTGACAGCATTGACACTAAGTGTGTGCTGTAAAGGAGAGTCCCCTAATGCAGTCTGCAAACTGCATATTCTCGGGCATGATAAAAGCACTGTTAAATTCACACTGCACAGCATGTACTAAAGGCCTTTAAGAATGCACTTGTAAATTTATATTCAGGTCTATCTGCAGCTGACCTACTCCCATGTATACATCTCAAACAAGGTAGGGTGGGATGAGCACTTGGCACTTGGGATTGTCTTCCTCCTCTCCTGGAGGCTGGAGATGAGAAGGTGCCTCACATCTCAACTGATAGATTTCTACTTTTGAAATGTTTGAGATGTAGTGTAATGCTGAGGCAAAAAGGAAAAGTAATGGGGTTGTGACATAACTCCCAAAGAAGCTCCATGACAAGAAAATATTAAAAGCACCTGCTTTGTCTCTATAAGCAGGTTACAACATCAAACAAATGTCCTCAATTTTTTAAACTGAGTATTCACATTCACACACACACACACACACACACACACACACACACACACACACACACATACACTGTACAAAAGTAGATGATTTTTATTCCACAGAAAAGATAAGATGAATGCAGCTGAGACAGATCAAATAATTTACTCATATTAAATTCAGAATTAAGTCTTACATCTTAAATGAGTTTGTCAGGTTTTTTTCCTGATCTTTAGACTCATGCTTTAAAGAACTATTCGAAATTATAGCCTACATCTCTGCCTCCTATACAGCCAGATCCCACAAACTCACATTACATACTAATTTGGGTTACAATATCTATTTATTCTGCTGTGAACTCCATCAAAAGCACAACAAATAGATATTTTTAATATATTTTGAACAAAAATATGACTTATGATCACTTATAACAATTTGATTTAGAAAAATTTTACCATACTAAATGTTTTTAAAAGATGGACATTTTAAATGTGCCCTAGAAACTATTCCTAATGCATTTAGGAAGGTACAGTTGAGCAAAATTAGTAGGCTTTTTTATGAACTGCGGTTATTCAAGGTCTGTCTCTCTGTCTCTCTCTGTCTCTTTCTGTGTCTTTCTGTCTCTCTGTGTGTCTCTGTGTCTCTGTCTCTCTCTGTCTCTCTCTGTGTCTCTCACTGTCTCTCTGTCTCTGTCTGTCTGTCTGTCTGTCTGTCTCTCTCTCTCTCTCTCTCTCTCTCTCTCTCTCTCTCTCTCTCTCTCTCTCTCTCTCTGTCTGTCTCTCTCTCTCTTATTCCTAATAAACAAGGAGAAAAAATTAACTGGGTATTTACTCTCTGTGTTGCACAAAGAACAAAGTCTACAGAAGAAGACCATCTGAGCATCCTGTGTCTCTATTCTACCAAGTTTTTCATAGCTTTGTTTGACTTAGTCATGATGTATAAGCTTTCATTTTCACGTGAATAAAAGCAACTAATAGTATCTACCCAACAGAAAGTTAAATGAGGAAAGTTTATTTACAAGATATTGGAAGGCATCTATTTTACAGATACTTTGTCAAAGTTCTATTGAAATTGTTCTATTATAGTAGTTCTAATATAGTATATTATATAGTAGTTCTAATATAGTATATTACATTATACTATATTATAAACTATATCTAATATAGTATATAATATAGTAGTTCTAATATAATATATTATAATAGTAATTCTATTACTACTTTGCTACTAGGGAAGGCTATTTTTCTCAAGTAAATACCAACAAGAGTAAAGGTAATATCTTAGACCTGTGAACACATGGTAGAATCTTCTTGAATGCTACTGCAATTTTATTAAAAATCAAAACAATGTCATTTCAGTTGACTTATGCTTTTTTTTAGGGGAACAGGCAATATAGGAGTACATATATTTGTCATATTCCTTAGTTTGCTCTCAATCACTGTGATAAAACACCAAGACCATAAGCAGCTTGGGGTAAGAAAAAGTTTCTTAGATTTGTACTTCCACATAACAGTCCACCATTAAGGGAAAACAGAGCATGTGTTTGAGGCAGGAACCTGGAGGCAGAGATTGAACCAGAAGCCATGGAAGAATGCTACTCACTGCCTTTCTCCTTGTGGCTTCTTCAACCTGTCTACCATTTGAGACCATCTGCCAAAGGACGGTGCCATCTACTATGGGCTGGGCCTTTCCACATCAGTCATAAATCAAGAAAATTCCCCACATGCTTGCCCATAGGCCAATTTAATGGGAGCATTTTCTCAACTGAGTTTTCCTCTTCACAGATAACTCTAGTCTGTATCAAGTTGGAAAAAATAGTATAAACAATATGTAAAAACTTCTTTTATATTTAGTAGAGGCATTGACAAATTGTAGTATTTCATAGGCTTAACTCATTCTTGAAGATTGTTTCACAGGCTTAACTCACTCTTCAAAATTGTAACCCTGAATGAAAATTGTATATGTGAGCACTATGACAAAATAATCTAGGAATTTCATGTATTTTGAAGTTGCTAGTACTCTAAAATTAACTATGGGATTCCATAGCAAATGCATTGGACATGAGTAGTTTCTCAGTCATCAGCTTCTTTCCCCTCAGAAAAATGAGATGTGAAGTTAACTTATAGTCTAAAAAATATACCCCAATGTTATGTTTTGTCACCTTTGAAGTAATAGTTTCCTTTGATAATGGTATGAAAATTCTAAACTTTCTCCCAAGAGTAGTTGATTATATTCAATAATGACTATATTTATATGTTCCTGGTGTACTGGAAACTATCCATCTCTCTTGTCCTGGGCATACTGGCTAATTTAGAATCTCCCCAGGTATTGTCTGCTTGCCAATATTCTCTGTTCTTTGTGTGAGGGGAGCCTTATTGGAAAATCCTTATCAGAATCACAGGACATAGGAAGGGAAGGGCAGAGAGAGGAGAGGCTGGGGAAAGATGGAGCAGAAAGGTAAGAAAGTATGAGAGACAGTAAAATTAGATGAAGGAGAGAATAATAGGAAGGACTGAGTGAAGGAAGGAGACATTTGGGGAAGGGAGAAAGGAAGGAAATTAGGAATAATTGAATGAAGGAAGGAGAGAGATGGAGATGGGAGGGAAGAAGGATTTCAGGAAAGATATGAAGAAACTAAGAACTCCGAATAGGATCGTGTGGCCTTTGACATGTTGATAAATAGGTTCTGAGAGACAGCTCTTTCACACCTTTCAACTTCTTACCCACTCAGCACATTCACTCTGAGATAAAGAAAGTGCAGCTAAGGGCAGTGTGACCTATGGCTCTTAAAGTTATCTGTGCCAGTCTTGTAGTTTATGGTATCCAGTTTTATATAACAAGCTACCTTCTTTCTCTGTTGACAAACCATTCTTTTGTAGGATGGGTGAGCAGAAAGCATCCTCCTTAGTGAAGTGGAACAAAATCCTCCTATGCTACTTTCACTCCTCTGTCTTCAGACATTGGTACACTGAGTGTCTTCACCATTTCTGCCACAGGATATATTGCTTTCAATTCAGTTTCAGAGATGTGGGTTGAGATTCTTGAGTCTGCCTTTATATCAAGTTCAAGAAATAGGAAAATGCTATCTGCTCCAAAAATTGTGTGGGAGTTCAAATGTCAGGGGTGAGCCACATCACTCATAGAAGTCCTAACTGGAAAAAGTTATCACATAAAAATTAATTTGCTTTCCTCTCGAGAAAAATCTGCCATTTTCATCACATGCTTTTCATTTTTTTCACTGTGCTTCTGGTACTATAATTGCAAGAAAAAAAAAGTCACTTAGCTCTTACATTATTCATCCAAACATTCATTCAAACATTTATTAAAGGAACTCTAGAATGAAGTTACTTTGATAGAATTTCTCTGATATCTCTACAATCAGCATTAAAGTATTGGAGGTCTAGCTAAGTAGAGGAACTAGCAATTACTGTGCAGCATTTATTAATATGGCCATGAGAATTTTTTTTTCGATGAGCTCTATTTTATAGGTAGCATTAAGACTGATGATGAGCTTTTTAAATTTCTTTATTTTTGCCTTCTTTCTTTTTGTTTTTGTTGTTTTCTATTTAATTTTTTATATAATATATTTTATGTTTCTCCTCCCCAATTCTGCCCAAATCTTCCTCCACCTCCTTATCCAATCCTCTGTACTTTTTCATTTTTTCTTCTTTTTTATTAATTGGCTATTTTATTTATTTACATTTCAAATATTGTTCCACTTCCCGGTCTCCCATCCATCAACCTCCCCATCTACTCCCCCCTCCCCTTTGACTCTAATCGAGTGCTCCCCCTCCCACCCACCCACTCCCACCTCACCCCTCTAGCATCCCCCTACACTGGGACATCAAGCCTCCATATGATCAAGGGCCTACCCTCCCAATGATGCCAGATAAGACCATTCTCTGTTACATATGTAGCTGGAGCCATGGACCCATCCATGTATACTCTTTGGTTGGTGGTTTAGTCCCTGGGATCTCTGGGAGTCTGGGCTAGTTGAAATTGTTTTCTTCCTATATAGTTGCAATCCCCTTCAGCCACTTCAGCCCTTCTATTAATTCTTTAAGATTTGTTTCATTTAATGTATACTAGTGTTTGTCTGTGTTTATGCATGTGTATCATGTGTATACCAAGTACCTGTAGAGTTCAGAAAAGCAAGCTGGATTCTCTGGAACAGAATTACAAATGGTTGTGAGCTACCAAATGGATGCTCATAAATAAATCAAAGTCCTCTGAAAGAGTAACAAGTGCTCCTAAGCAGTGAGTCATCTCCCCAGATCCAATAAAATATTCTGGATCAGCTATGATGGTCAGAGAGCTATGTAAGGAACCACAAATGTAACCTATTATTATCTACTAACAACATAGTTCAGTTGATTATGAAAAAAACCTACTACCCTTTAGTTTTCTTCTTTTTATTAAGAGGTAAGAACTTTTAATTTTATAAAGCCCCAACAAGAATAGATAGTTCATAAAATTAGGGAGATTAATTATAAAAGCTTCTGATGGATATTTTACTGCAATAAAGAAATAAACTGAGCTCCTGTGATCTGAATCCAATCTGGCTAACCCATTCAAATTTAACTCTAAAGTTGTTTGGACTCATTTCTGCCATGCTAAAATGACTTTGTTAATGAAAGCCTGGGGTTATGATCAGATATTTTCTTTCTCCAAATCACAACCATCGTTCTTCCTATTAAAAGTACAGTGTGGCTCTATGAATACGGTCTAAGAGATAAGTTTAAACTAAACCTAAGAAGAGGCAGTGAAGCAAAGTTCTTTGCCATGTCAGTTTGTCTACTGCCTTTGTTGAGGTTAAACCATCACATTACACTACCCCAGATCATGTACCTCTATCTGATCAGAATGTTAGTTTCCTCTCATGTACTCATAACTGTCTCAGCCTAAAGTAACTCAACAGAAAGTGCCTCTGTTTAGAGGCACTTTCCTGAGAGTCACTAAAATCAGTGATGTAGCAAAGTCCCTGGTCTCTGTCTACTGAGTTTCAAAATATAAATCTATTGGAGTCAAACAAGTTACAGGGATGTTTCCCTGGGGAAATGTTTCATCCAGTAGAAAAGCAACATGAACATGAAGGATGAAAGTACTGTGCTCTGTTTTGAGCCTCACTGGCTTAGCTTTGATGTATAGTTTTTCCAATATTGACAGTATTATTGCTATATGTTATCCACATATAACAGAAATAACATTCTGCATTCCCTAGAATCTGTGGAATTATAAAGTTAAATTAAATATATAAAGGTTTAGAAGTGAAAAATGTTATGACAAGAATATCTGAGCCATTGCTTAGGTAAGAATTGGGTTATGCCAAGAACTAGGATACTATACTCCCCAATATAAACTTCATCTTAAAAATCATAGCTACCAAGGAAAATGCTAGGGTTCCAGGGGCAGGAATTTGTAGGTGGGTGAGGGAGCAACCACATAGAAGCAGGGGAGGGGGAGAGGATAGGGGGTTTGTGGAGGGGAAACTGGGAAGGGGGATAACATTAGAAATGTAAATAAATAAAATAATCAATAAAAATGGAAAAATATCATAGCTACCTATACTTAGTGAAAAAGCCAACTGTGATGTAAACAGCCAAGAGAAAATCATTCATCATGTCACATGTCTGTTTATTTTCTTACATGAATGAACACTTTAGAGCATTTTTATGTTAGCCCATGTTCTGAGATTTTTTGACTCCTGTATTTTATAATGTCAAACCTTGATTTCTGCCCACTGACACCCTGTTACTTTTCTACTGAGAGTCTTTAACTGCATGAATCCTATCACAAGTTATAGCTCCTATTCTCTGTCAATGAATCTAGATTTTTCTCTTTTGTCAGAAGTTAAGCCCTACTGACACATAGGACGCTGTGTGCATAGTACACTGCCACAGATTCTTGGCACATTTTTGCTTCCTCTCTTCTGAATCAAATGTTATTGTAGCACAAAGGACTTTCGGAGAATATAAAGAAGGTGGGTCAACAATTAGTCAAAAAAAGAGGTAAGTGTTCTGAGATATACACCAACTTCACAGCTTCTTAGAGTATTATGACAGTTTTCTTTGAAGTTATGGAAAAAGGGGGATACACACATACACACACACACACACACACACACACACACACATACACATATATATATATATATATATATGAAAGAAGGTAATAAAATAGGAATTGTTTCACTGCTCTATATAATATAGAATTCTAGTAACTAGAGAGATGAGTTGAAATTATCTATAAAATATTTAGAATACATGTTTTATAAATAAAATATTTAACAGTCTATTTATATATATACTTATTTGGTTAAATCACATAGAACTGCTATTTATTAGGTAAAAAATGACTATTGTATATTTCACCTAACTAATACTAAATTCTTAAATAGAGAAGCATGATACAGACTCCCAGTTCCTCCTTACAAAGTGAGCATATTTAGAAATTACATAGAATATTTCATTTCCAGTTTTCAAGTTCATAAAATTTTGCTATTATGTGAATAGTCTTATAATCATGGGCACCTAAGAACATGGCTTATAACTGGTGAGCATGCAGGCCATGAGTTATCTAACACTTCATTAGACAAAACTACAACCAAGGAATGAATGAAAAAATCAACTTATGAATTTAGTGATCTATTTTTAAAAGCCGTTTCTGAATCCTCATTTAGAGTATCTACTCTACCAACATTAGTTCACTGTTCTTCGATATGCCAACAATTGTTTCTGTTAGCTTTTTAATTGTTTACAGGATAATCAATAATGCACATGATGTTAGTCATTCTTAGATTGACAGCACTCAGTAGCAAGTTCACAAACAAGATATCTAGACATATCGTATTAGACTTAAAAACACAATAGCCACTATAACTAAGGATCTACAAAGAAAGAATCTTTTCAGTAGTGATGCCACTAGGGTTGCTAATCACTGGTAGTAGGAATTCTAAAAACCATATACAAGATGCAATGCCCATGATGTAATTTAAGAGCGTAAGCCAAGAAGTTAAATGAGACAGAGGGAGACCTAATTATATTAGGCACCCAGGAATTCTGGAATGAACTCATTTGATCACAGAGGCACATAAAGAAATATAAAGGAATCTATTTAAATTTATTATGTGCCTGCTGCTAGTTCAGCTGTTGCTAACAGACGCTCCATGGAGATCCTATGGAGAGAAAAGCATTCTGATACTTTCTCCTGGTATGAACCTGAGAAAATAGAGTTATCAAAAACAAAACAAAACAAAACAAAACAAAAAACAAAAACAAAAACAAACCACAAAACCCTAAAAAAAATGTGTGGTAGATCAGGATCAAAGCCAAGTTTTGTTTTAGTTTAATGAAGCTCAATCTACAAAAAATTCAGTAAACCTTTATTGATCAAATTAATGAATGCCAATATCCTGTGTACACTAGAATCTATGGTGAGGTGTGGTAGAGGGCCCTGTTTGACCTTCTGCTTATCAATAGTAAAGAGAAAGAACTTGTGTCTTATAATAGGAAAGGTATCAAGAGGAAGTCTGGCACTTGATATCTTTCTTCACAGCTTAGCATCAGTTTGTTCTCAAGCTCATTCTAGATGAGCAATAACTCATCATCTTTGAGGCTTTATTTAAGCAGTCTCCTCTTCTACGCTGAGAAAATGCACATGAGAACAGCTACACTTAAACCACATAAAAGATTTTCCATAGTGAGCAGAGTCCTCCAATCTTCCCAGGGAAAAATACATGGGAATAAGAATCAAAAGAAATTATGCAAAGTTCGAAGACAAATGGAACCTTGTAGCATATAAACATTAAAGAAAATTCAAATTAGGTTCTGGTTTTTCTGATTTTCCCATCTAAATGCTGGAAATTTTCATTATATGTTTGATTTTAAGTGTGAAGAATAGATCTATGAATATCAGTCTGTTCTCAAACTTGAATCATTATGCTACAAAGTAAAGGTGATGATGCAAAGCAGTTACATAACACTAGCATTTGATTTCAGAAGTTGATTAAACTTTTCAGTGAACTAAGGCCAGTGTTTATGTACATAACACTTTTTCTAGTAGGGTTTAATAATGTAAAGCTCTACTAGTTGAGATTATCTAGTTCTATATTCCAACCCCACCTCTATAGGCTCTGTGACACCAACTAAGGAACTTGGCTTTTATACATCAAGAGATACTGGTTGGCCATGCAGTGGTGGTGCACACCTTTAATCCTAGCACTTGAGAGGCAGAGGCAGGCAGATTTCTCAGTTTGAGGCCAGCCTGGTCTACAGAGTGAGTTCCAGGATAGCTAGGGTTAGACAGAGAAACCCTGTCTGGAAAACCAAAAGAGAGCGAGACAGAGAGCAAGACAGAGAGCGAGACAGAGAGAGAGAGAGAGAGAGAGAGAGAGAGAGAGAGAGAGAGAGAGAATGGTTGATTATTTATACATTTAGGAGAGAGAGATAATGGTTCATTATTTCTAGATTTAGGAACTTACAATAATTTATATTTACATATTTAGGTTTTACCTATTTCCCTAAATTCCAACAATGGGCAATTTAAATTGAAAACTGTAAGAAAGAACCTGTAAACTCTGAGTGACAAGGCATCAACTAGGGACTTTGATCAAGCCGACCGTCTTTACACTCATACTTTAAAAGTTCAATATCAGCTGGAATCTTAATTTAAAATAGTTAATGAAAAACATAAATTAGCAACTAGGTTATTCCTGTTGACAAGTACATATTATTGCCAAGTTCTTCATTAACAGACTTGGGATGGCATACAAAAGTTCTCATGCCCTCACACACTTCCCTCTCATTACCAACTTGGGCCCTTGCCCTCAGATTTCACCTCAATACATCCACAAAGAGTTTTTCTCTGATATACTAGCAAAGCACAGCTATAAACTCAGCAATTATTATTCACATAGTCTACATGATTCATTCCTCCTCCCATAATAATAAACTAATATATAGTCATCTTCATGACCACATTAAAGTTAATTTCCTCCAAATGACAAGCTATATTCATAAGGCATGACTCTGCATGCCATGGTACTTATCTCTGAAGAGTTCCAGTGCAAGGCTTACTTGTGTTATTTATGAGTATATTTCACTGGTGTAGAGAGAGACAGATTCTTATCTTTCAAAAGCATCCATTTTCTAGTTTGCGCTAAAACCTTAAACTCCTTAAGAACATAAATGTCATATTCAATCAAATTACTAATCCATTGAGCTCATTATTCTACCTTTTACGAGCACAAATGAGCTATTTCATGAAAAGCCATTCATTTATTTAGGCTATTGCTAGGTGATGAAGAAAGCTATATAAATGACTTTATATTTCTACATTTTAGGCCCTCATAATCCCAAATAGATAAAGAGCAAGTAGGTTAAGAGAGAGCAAGGAAGAGAAAGTATGTCCTGGGTGTGCATTACTGAAATGAGTTTGTGATTAAATTTAGGAATTGAGTAGAATTTTTGCCAGTATCTAGAAAAGAAAACAAGGAGACCCAGCGCCTGAGCAGAAACATGGACAGGCCTGGAGAAGGATGGAAACTGTAAAGCAGGTGTTCTTTCCCAGGCCAAAATCATTTTTATTTTTAGTTAGCATAACAGATTTATTTCCATCACAATTTAGACAACCACTAGGATTTCCAGTTGAGAATAAAGAAATCACAAGTCAATTCAAATAATCAAAGCAAATTTGGCAAGGTCTCGTGGTTTCTAATGTGCTGTTTCCCTGACTGTTGTGAGAAGCAGCAAGTATCTGTCTCTCTTGCCAGTTTCTCTGCCTGTGGCCTCATGTGCTTGCTCTGTGGAGTCTTGCTGAATTGTGCTCTCATGACCACTTTACTTTGCACAGTTACATTTTATAGTAGTTTTACATACTCTGCTAATATATTTGTGCTATTTTATCATTAACCATAATTCTAATGATTATGACTGTATCTAATGTTATAAAGAGAAAGCCATAGCTGTGCATGGAGGCACATGCCAGTATTCCCAGTACTAGGGAGGCTAAAGCAGAAGGATTATGCATTTGAGGCCAACCTGGCTTCATAAAGTCTGTCTCAAAAAACGTGTGAGTGAAAAGAGTGAGAGCATGGGATACAAAAACAACAACTATGTTTTCTGGCATTGTAAAGGTCACTGTCTTCAGACAAAAAGGCAGATGTCTATAGGATTCTCTCTGTTAGACTATCTACCCAATTAATTAGAAACACAGTAGATCTTGAGGCAGGATAATCACTGCTTTTCGGAATGTAGACATGTAAATTGTTAATTATTTGCATAATCAAAGATTCTTCTCCTAACCTAATAGACTGAAAAAATATGAGACATTAACAAAGTAGATTCCTGGAACTTACTTGGTTGAGGCTTTTTGCATATAAATTACTCTAGTATGAACAATATACTATTTTGAGTTTATTTTTAGGACCTTTTCTTCTCTGTGAGATTGTTGGGGTCTCAATGGGCCATGATTTTATTTTAGATTCTAGGAAAGTAGTCTAATGTGTTGTTCAAACATTTTTATATGTAGATCTTGTAGAAAAGAAATAAAGCAATGTTGTGATTTGCATGGGATTTGCAGCAAATAGAGAAGGAGACATCCTTTTGGATTGGAAGGAATGTTCAATGGATCTTGAATGAGCATGTGACTATACGAATGATAATAAACAATCAAGGCTTCCACTCTCAGGAATTATGCATCTTGATCTCTTTGATCATATATACCCTCACAGAGCCTTTCCAATATAAGATACCTAGAAATTAGCTCCTGACAGTCAATGAGGTACAATAAGGAAGAAACCAGAGTTTGCACTCCAATTTCCCAACTTGTCTGTTACTCACACATAGATATCATAAGGCTGCCTTAGTGCCAGGGTCATCTACCTAACCAGTAAGAGTCATAAAAAAACTTCCAATACTATGAAGTATTGTGTATATGCTTGACCTTAATATGTACATACAATGACCTGATGCATATATTTAAAGTGTGAGTTGTGACTATATTAGTGTACTGTAAGTCAGAACATCCCTCCTTGTTCTCCCATTACAGAATATACTTAAGACCCTAGGAATTTTGTGTTCTATATCTTTGAACCTATAAAGCTCTAGGAAATAACCCTGAATATCTTCTTTTTGTTCATTGGTCTTTGGGTTATGGTCTGATGTTCTTTTCCCCACTGTTATCTTTGGAATTCCTAACTCTCTCCTTATTCCTTTCCTGGGGTTGCTTTATTAAACATTTCAGCTTCAGGAAAGTTCCTGTGAGATGTCAAAATATTTAAATTCAGTATTTAGTCTTCTTGACTTGGCCTCTAAACTCAGTCAAATTTGGATACTGTCTTTTTGACAACTACCACTCCCCTGTGAATCCTAATATTATTGTTAAAGAATTGCAGGCTCCTTCTGAACTAATAATTCTTCTTCAAAACAGAAAACCAGGAAGTCAGACTTCTGGTAAACATTTCAAAACCATACGTCTATAAAAAGAAAAGGCTCAGCTCCCTTCTTTTTCCCTCTAGATTCCCTGTCACAACAGTTACACCATTTATGAATAATAATCCAATAAAAAGAAAAGAAAAACATCAGCTACAAAAAGAGAAAAGGGAAAACAGGCATGTCCAGTGTATCACTGAAGGAGACAGGGGACGTTCAAAGACACAACTGCCTCTTTGATAGGCCCCGTCTGCCAAAAGGAACGTCAAGCTCCTTGACCCTATCTCAGACGTGCTGATTGTCACTGCAGAGCAAGGTATATCCAGTGATCTTTGCATTACTATGTCCCAAACAAAAGATCTAATCTGACTCCATCTCATCTACTCTGTAAGTGAAGGCAGAGGACACTGAAACAACCTTCCTCGCAGTGTTTGCCCTTTAATCTATTCAACAGCTGTCAGTACACTCTAACCATGACTCTTTTTTAGCAACTGCTGTTGACTTTCAGTTACTGTCACAACCTAGCATGGGCAGGCAAATAATATCTCGTAGAACTTGGTTTGCTAATTGACATGCTTATAAGTGACCTCCTGTATTAAAAGGTAAATATTACTTTAAAGAGAAGCAAATAAATTGTTTTGCTTTGTTCTTCTCAAAAGTAATGAAAGGTATTCTTTCAATGCTATAATGCTTTGACACTATGTAGGACTTTTTATGTTATGGACAACAAATAAATGCTATGTAGGTTAAAAGGATACATATGGAAATCCCCATCAAATTCATTTGCATAAGACCTGCAAGCTATTTAGTAGAAACAATGGCATGCTTCATAACTTCATTAATTTTGATGCTTTGCTCCAAAACAGCAGGCACCAGGGGTACTGTCAGCCTAAGGATGTTTACTCCTCCTTTCAGAGTCTTCATGGGTAAGTGGGTGAAGCACTGAAACGACTTGCTTCTGGAGAAGCAATGAAGCTATTCTCATCATTACTAGCTTTAAATTCTCTAAAGGAATTATGTCATCTGCTTACGAATACACTGCATTTCAAGCAGCTACAAAATGCAGCATATGAAGCACTGTAAGTCAAAGTGTCTAAGCATAAGCATGAGTATGGGCCAGCAGAGGAGAAGCCTGACTATTGCCAGACTAAGGGCGAGCCTGGAGCACAAGTTCAGACACTCATCTGGAGACCTAGAACTAACTCAGAAGCAAAGAATATATTCAATAAGAAATGTTGAAATCTAGTGTCAATGTTAGATCCCTGATTCTGGGATAGGTTTGATAAGTTCTTAAAGTTAGAGTCTGTGGAGTTGCGTGTAAGATGGTCCTACGAGTATGAATGTGGAAGAGCCGGCCCTGCCATTCATCTCCCGTGCAGTGACATGAAAAGAGAAAGAGAGATCCTCCTCCCCATACCCCCTGTCACTCTCAGTGGCAAGTGGGAAGCTTGGTCCTGGTATCATGAGAGCAGAAGAGCTGTGTCTGCCCCTCATCATCTGCAGCATTCAGGAGAGCATGCCCTGTACCTCGCCTTGGCAGCACAGAAGAGCTGATTCCGGTGGCAGGCATGCAGGTGAGGCAGCCAGGAGAGTATAAGCTTAGGAAAGCTGGCCCTGACACTTGTCTGCCATCAGGTGACTTGGGCAAGGAGGTATGCTTCTCCTCACTTTTATTCCCTTGCCACTGATGGCAAGCAGGAGAACTGGCCCTGCCCCTTATCTACTGTAACACTCTGAAGAGTGGGCCCTGTACCTTGCCTGAGCTGCATGGTAGAGCTGGCCCTAAGAGAACAAGAGCAGAATAGCTGTCTCTGCCCCTTGCTTGCACAGGCTTTGGAATGGCCAGGCAAGCAAGGGAAGGAGAGTTTGCCCCAGTGGTGTGAGTGCAGGAGGGTTGGTTGACTGACCAGCTCAGAAACCTCTCAGACCCAGATCCAGGATTGGGAATTGGTCACCCCAGCATTCACTCTATCAATGAGCTGCTAGAGTGTGTGAAGTCTGGTCCTGCATATCCATGGTATCTGAGAGGAGTTCCAGTATTTATAGTGCAGCAGAATCCAGAGCCCCTATATCAGACCAATGACTCATTGTAATGAACATTTGCAAGCAGAGAAGTATGGACAAAATGGTATGTTTTTGACCACCCTGTGACACTCTACAGCATCTACAATGAGACTGGTTTTTTTTCTCCCTCTGTTGGGTGGAGGTTGAAGGGTATAGGAAGAATATGAAGGGAAAGAGAGAAGAGTGGAATTGGGGTGCATGATATGAAATTCAAAGAGAATCAATGAAAAGTTACAGAATACTTGAATAAATGAATAAATAGATTCTGTATGCTTGATGTGAAGACCCTAAATTCCATACCCTTCATAAACAAATCTCTCACCATGCTGCACCAACACTGGTTGTTTAACTGAGTTTCCTACCCCAAATATTTGCTTTATGAGGAATGATCCTGATCATTAGTATTAATACTTAGGCTGACACAAATAGGTAAGCAATGCTGAGTTCTTATATTGGCCAATCTTCTATGATATATGTCACCTATAGAAGAAAATAATGATAATAAATTCTAAGGTCCTTTTTTTTTAATTTTCAAAAAGATCAACTGTGTTACTACTAAAAAATTAAAATCTAATTCTTCCCAACTACATTCTCAAACTATCTAAAAAGTGAGAACTTATATTTTGGCTATACAAGACAGTATTCTTGAATATATTTTTCCCTGTTCTCAGTAATATGACAGTCTACTGATATCATGGCTGCTTGGTGGCTAAACCACTCACTCTCCCAGATTCCTGTTTTTAAGCACACATTACAGGTTTCCCTTTGTCTAAACTCAACTTCCAGACAAGATAACTTTGTAAATTCATAAAGTTTTGAATGCTAATTTTCACTGGTATCTCTATACAGACAGGTGTATAATGAATGTCTTAGACACAACCAAAACCAAATCTAGCTCTCCATTTCCTTCTAGCCTGTTCCACATCTTCTCTGTCTCTAAAATGATGATACCCCTCTTCCAAATGCTCAGTTTAAAATGAAACAAACAAAACCGTGTCTTCCTTATTTTACACCTAATCAATCAGCAATATTTATAGCTCATTATTAATAAACATTTCCTACAGTCTCAGAATTTATGCCACTTTCTTGCAGAAAACTCTTAGCTATGATTACTGCTTCTGCTCTTATCACCTTGAGTCTACTGTTACTGCAACAGGTCGTGTTATTAAAGGGCTCTAAAATCATGTCACACGTGTGCTTGTCTCCGAGCGACCACCCATCCTGTTCAGAAAAGGGTATTTATCTCACTCACATTACTTGTCTACCAGGGACCTGTTGCATGTAGTTTATATAGACAGACTATTTCTGTAGAAAACCCAGTAGGTTCTTTTCTTGGATTATGCCCCTGGAGTTTCTCTTCACAGGTTCCTTACTTAAGAACATCTCTAATCCCATTGTCTATCTTCTTCAGGTCTTAACTCTAGTCAACTTCCAGTGATGCTTTCTGAGAACAACCTCTTAAAAATCAGATCTTTGTTCCATACCTCTTCTGTCCCTTGCTTTGTTTTACTTTACTCTACTGCTTATTGAAATATAACACACACACACACACACACACACACACACACACACATATACACAGAGACAATGAGATTCTAAGTTTATTTATCTTTCACTCACTTGCAAATTTGAACCTCTATGAGCTATGTAGACTTTATATTTGTGTTGAAAGTCATATGCTGAATTCCTCCTAACACGAGGAAACTAATAAGTACTATTATGCTCTCCCATGCTCATGGATTGGCAGGATTAATACAATAAAAATGGCCATCTTAGCGAAGGCAATCTACAGATTCAATGCAATCCCCATCAAAATTCCTACACAATTCTTCACAGACTTAGAGCAATTTGCAAATTCATCTGGAATAACAAAATACCCAGGATAGCCAAAACTATTCTCAACAATAAAGGAACCTCTGGTGGAATCACAATCCCCAACCTTAAGCGGTATTACAGAGCAATTGTGATAAAAACTGCATGGTATTGGTACAGTGACAGACAAGTAGATCAATGGAACAGAATTGAAGACCCAGAAATGAACCCATGCACCTATGGTCACTTGATCTTTGACAAAGTGTCGTCCACGAAGGTTTCCCGCCAGCAGGAACACACGGACACACACAGGATCCTCCTGCAGCAATTGTTTATTACATCTTCCAGAGGGCTACCCAGACCCGGAAAAAGGCACTGCTTATATATGCCCTGGAGCAGCGTGTTCATTCTGATTGGCTGTTTACTCAGGAGCGCAATACTCCCCGGGATGGATCGTGACTTGGCGCGCTCTGGCCCTAGGCACATGCGCAATTCACCTGTAAACTTGGGAGAGCACTGGATGTCAGCGCCATCTGCTGGCTATCACCGCTCACCACGGCTCTCCACAACAAAGGAGCTAAAACCATGCAGTGGAAAAAAGACAGCATTTTCAACAGATGGTGCTGGCTCAATTGGCAGTTAGCATGTAGAAAAATGCAAATAAATTCATTCCTTTCTCCTTGTACAAAGCTCAAGTCCAAGTGGATCAGGGACTTCCACATCAAACCAGATACATTGACACTAATAGAAAATAAAGTGGGGAAAAACCTGGAGCAAATAGGCACAGGGGAAATTTTCCTGAAGAGAACACCAATAGCTTCTGCTCTAAGATCAAGAATTGACAAATGGGACCTCAT
>JADRCD010206974.1:0-32500 GCA_019843815.1 Montemys delectorum
CCTTCCCACTGCTACTCACCTCTTTCTTCTCTTTGGACATTCCCTTCCAGATTTCGCCTGCCTTCTTGGAAAGATCTGTGATACTGATGCCAGGATGATCCGACTTGATCTTCTCACGGCTTGCATTAAGCCATAACATGTATGCAGACATAGGCCTCTTGGGCGCATTTGGATCTTTACCCTTCTTTACCTATGTAAGAAGCCAAATGCCACCAGCCATCCACATCCCACAACTATCCCAAGCTTCCCCACAGAAACTGTGTGGGAAAGGAGAGATGGAGGAAGAACTAAATAGATTTAGGCTACACGGGCAACAGCCCTAAGCCACAGGCGACAACTTTTTTTCTCTTCAAAGAGATCTCTTGGGGCAGAGGCAGGATATCTCCTGATTCAGACTTAGAGACTTACATCTGGTCATGTGCTGACACTAAGTGACAACTGAGGGCTCAGTCCTAAACAGAGCATCGGCATCACCAAGGCCAAGGAGACAAGGCTAAAAAAGGAGGAGGCAGTAGGCCAGAGCCAGAGGAAGGCAAGGAGTGCTATAAAACAACGCCCCAGACACAGCACAGCCACTCGGCTGCGGGCACTCAACAGCTAAGCGTATCTGCCCACTGATATTCCACGGGAGATGAGAAAGGCATCCGTGAGGGCTTGCTCCCTCCAAAGGAGCTACATGCAGTTAACGGTTGCTGGGAAAACATGAATCATTTTTCTCAGTGGTGGAGCCACTGGTAAGTTACTTATGCTCCAGCAACTATCCCTTTCCCATGCTTACCCATCGCACAAGCAATTCTTACTAAACTCGCCAGAAAAGAAAGAAGTAAAAGAGGTACCAATTATGGAGCTGAGGGAGGGGGAGGGGGAAAAATCATAGTGCACTAAATATATGTGTAATTTTGTCAAAAAATAATAAATTAGTTAAATGAACAAAAAATAAAAAAATAAACAACAAAAATCCATCCCAGATCCTCAAGAAACAAAGTATCCCAGGACCAAAAAGAAAAACTTAAGAAAATCCCTACTGAACTCATAACCAGCCTACAAAAAGCAGAACGGTCAACAGCATCTGCTGTAGTGAACAGGAGAAAGGAAACAGAAAACAGAAACACACGCATTCTCTCTCCCAGTACCTCTGAAGACTTCTTGCGGCTCTTTCGATCCTTGGCCATCTTGGCCCTTTTGAGCTGTTTCCGCTTCTTCTCTTCACGGTCACTGTCACCCTCGTTGCTGGAGGAGCTGGCAGAGGCATTGCTGTCAAACCTGCCAGAATGAGGCTTAGACTCAGGAAAGACAGGATACAGAGGTAGAAGGAAAGGGAATCTAGACATCTGCCCAGAAAGAGCCAAGGGAGTAAGTCCCAAGGACAGCTTCCACCACCATTTGCCACCCCAGCTTCCTGCCCTTCACTAAGATGGCTTCAACATCCCTTCTCAGAGCAGCCACCACAAAAGGTTATTTGTTGAATCTATCAGTGAAAAGCCACTGTTTCAGTGGGCTCTTCTGCTCAAAGGCAGGTTCTATTCTACTTCCACCCTCTAGTACTGTACAACACTGCCTCCTGATGGCAGGACACCAAGTCTACTTCACCATTCCAGGTGGTCATCTCCTTAGTTTACACTACAATCTTTTCTGATAAAGAGACAGCCCTAAAAGGGAGGAAAGCCAGCTTCAACTGAAGCCAGTCCCTATGTCTGAGTGTTCTGTCTAATAAGCGCATCTCCTCTGAGCAGCTGCTGACACCCACCCAGTGCTGAAAGGTTTCCAAAGCACTTCATAAGCAACTGTGCATTAAGCTTTCTGGGCAAAATCAGTGGGCTTCTGAAGGACATTCACAATTTGGTTTTGATTTTGCTCCCCAATCTTTCTGGATCAACAGTCCCCGTCTTTTGCAAGGAGAGAACTCATTCCAACTGCAGGGTCTACAGGTGGTTCTGCCCCACTGTATGTATGCATGTATGTATCATCTCAAGTTCAGGAAGGGCAGCTGACTGGAGACCACACTATTCACTTTCCTGTTCACCAGGAAGTGCTCTGGGTGTTAAGCCTGCCTGGCATACTGAGGGCAATGGACCATTCTTTCTAAGAATAAAAACAGAAAAAGATAGTTTCCCTACAACTCCTGAGCACCCAGATCCAGTAGTGCCTAAAGTCAACTACATCCCTATGCTCTGCAGTTACAAAAACTTAAGAAACAAAACAAAAAAACCACAACCCTGCAGAGCCAGGTTGGGCCACTTTCTTACAAGGACAACCAGAGTGTTAAGTGACTATCAGAAGCACAAATGTACTGCTGCCACTTGCCAGTGAGGACTCCTGGCATACATAAGTACTAACTTATTCCCCATTCTCTTTCCATTTCTCTGGTTTCAAAGCACGATGTGCACTAATAAATTCCTTGACACCTTCACAAATGCATTTGTGTATCACTTCATTGGGGCTATTTTTCCATCTTGGACCACTAGCTAACTAACATTTGGACATAAGAACTATTCAGAAACCCTTAAGTTTATAGGCCATAATCTTATCCCTGTGAGGTCCAATCAAAACTCACTCCTCTGCCACATCTTCTTCTTCTTCACCAGGATTGAAGGACTCATCTGAGAAAGAACACAGATGGCATCAACTTCCACTCCAGTGGAAGTGCCACCCCTTAGCCGGACACCCAGCCTAGGCCACAGGGTAGAGCCTGACTGCCCAGGCCCCAGCAGAGAGGCTAGCCCACCGGTCTCCTCTCCTGAGTCGTCACTGCTGTCATTGGCATTCTCCTCCCGGATCTTGCCCTCCTCCTTCATCCTCTCCAAATAGGCATCATGCTGGTCTTCATCAGAGTCAGCATAGTCGTCATAACCTGGGTTTATGCCCTAGCAAAGGAAGAAATGAGTGTCAGCCACCATGCTCAGGCCGCCACTTCTGAGCACTCAAAGCATTTCCCCACACCTGTGAAATCACAACAGCAGCTCCCAGGAGACCGTGAGCGGGAATGTCACACAGCCAACATGCAGGGCCTACTTGACGGAGTTAATCCAAGCCCCTCCCTTTCCTGGCCCAACAGGGGCTCCTAAGAGGCTGCATAGACTGATCTAAGGCCATGCAGAGAGAACCTGCTCAGGAAGGGGAAGGAGCCACACGCACCTCTTTTTTCTATAAGGGTAAGAAGAGAAGAAAGAGTGAAAAAGAAGCCACCAAGTCTCTGCTCCTTTCTCCTCTACAGAAAGAACAGGAGAGAGGCACATCCTTCCCACAGATACCTCTTTCAGTCCTCTGTTCTTGATGTTGAGCTTTTTTGCATTGACAAAATCAAACAGCTTTCCATACTCCTCCCTGTGGGGGGTGGGGGGTGGGGACAAACAGCATTAACAAATGGCTGGGACCAACTCAGGGAGGCTAAAGGATGTTCTGATACCTTCAGGCTAGGTAGGACTAGAACTCGTGACTACACAGGACATCAGTAGGTTAGATACAACCCTGAAGAGTTCTGGGACAGAAAAGGCCAGCAGAAGGATGGCTAGTCACCAGCCAGGCACAGAGCAAGGCACTGTAGGAAGGGAGAGTTTCATCTTTTTACTGGTCTGCATTGCATTTCACCCTTTACAGGATTGTTATGAGGGTTAAACAAGGAGATTTTGTAAATGTTTAGCCCACAGCTGAGTACTCAATAAGCATTAGCTGCTGTGTTCCTCATTCCAAGAAAGAGATAATATTCTCACCCTAGGGGAACTGGAGAAGAACAGGCTCGAACCACACACAGCTTTCATATTATAAAAAAATAAAATAAAAAATAAAGCCCGGCAGTAGCGGCGCACGCCTTTAACCCCAGCACTTGGGAGGCAGAGGTAGGTGGATTTCTGAGTTCGAAGCCAGCCTGGTCTTACGGAGTGAGTTCCAGCAAGACAGCCAGGGCTACCCAGAGAAACCCTATCTCACCCCCCCTCCCAAATAAATAAATAACATACTTTCTAAGGACAGAAAAAAGTGACAGATACATTTCCAGAGTCTGAGTACTTAAAGGACCAGATCTCGGAGAAGCTGAATGAAAAATTCAATTCAGCTAGAACAGTCAAAAAGAAGCAGGCCAGGTCAAGCTTCCCAGTAGACGTGGGATTAGGATCAGGACAGCCAGGAGTTAACAGGAAGACGTTCTTACCTCTCAATGCTGCTAAAGGTATACTGAGTGCCTTGCTTGGTCTCAATCTCAAAGTCAAAGGAACGAGTGGTCGTGGTGCCACGGGCAAAGTTGACAAAAGAGATCTCATCGAAGCGGATGTGCACAGGGGGCTTGTGCACATAGATGAAGCCCCGCTCCAGTGGGTATAGGAGTCCTGAGCTGGCCTTATAGGAGCAGGTGATACACTGGGCCCCTGAGTGCCTGATGGAGGATGCAGGGAGACTTGTCAACACCAACCACAGCAGAGCGCAAGGGCACACCTAATGCCAGACTCTCAGAAGTCACTCCCACTAGGGTGCTTTGACAAAAGTGTTGACTCTCACAAGTACACTCAGGCTTCTACTAGAGCCTGAGTGTCCACGACAGGAAAGGCTTCTTTACTGAGGCAACATTTCCCACCTCATCCCTGTCCTCAGCCCGTCAGAACCTCAGCCCATGGTCTTACCCTTGGAAGTTGCCTGGGACTGTGATTTTACGGTTTACAAGTGCTTTCATGACCCGGCTGACCATCTCATAGAGAGATCCTGACATGTTCTTGGTGAGGCGCCCCTCAAAGCGCTTTTCTACTTCTTCCCTACAAAGAAAGCAAGATAAGTCCAATGGCAGGCCCGCCTCCTACATAAGCAGTAGCAAGAAGAAGTCCAGTGAGACACTTACTCATTCATGTTGAGAGTCAAGGAGATGTCCTCATCCTTGGAGAAGAGGAGGATCAGGAAGTGGTAACGAGTTTGGCCCTGCTTGATGGGGGGGTCCAGGCTGATCTGAAAAGGACAAGTGGACATGGCTGTGTTGAACCCCAGGTGCCTGAACAATATGGACCTCTAGGCATCATAAACTTAATCTATTAAAGACTTAGGCAAAAAAACAGGCACCCTATGGGGGTTTTGCTCACCACAAAGAACATCTGTCTCTGATCCTTATGTGGTAGCAGGAAGAGACGGAGAACTGTAGTATAGGGGATCTTGTAGTCAAAGGTCTTGCCATGCAGGTGTAGAAAGGTAGGGTAGATCCGGATATCATATCGACCGCGAGGAGTCAAACACTGCAGCTCCCGGAAGATGCAGATGGCGTCTCCAGTGGCCTGGATCACATCTGCCTTTGACAGAACATTCTGGGCAAAGGCCTGCAAACACATAGGGGTATTCAAACAGCTGGCCTCTGCTCCCAGGCCAGCCAGCCAAAGCCTATTCAGCAACACCCACCAGCCGAACATGAAGAACCCTCACCTCCACAGGGTCCACGCCATCTTCCTGCGTGGGAGGGACATAGAAGCGCACCTCCATGAGAGATACTTCAGCATCATCATTCTGGTGGAATTCCAGGGTCACCTCATTCTTGCCTGTTGTACACTGGGACACATTGCTTAGGGGTATCTCAAAGACTGGTTGATCACCAATGTCAAAAGAAAGCAGCTGTCCTGTAAGGAAAAGAGCTTGTCAAGTCGCTAACTCCTTCCTTAGAGTCTGCAGAAGCATTCCCTCCAGTCCTGAGGCCCTCGGGGTCAGAGGACTAGAGGAATTCTGTTCACACTGTACCAAAACCAGGCACCGTGAGTGCTTAATGGACCATACATGCTGGATAAATCCATGCTAAACACACAAACTGAAATTAAAACCAAGGAAAGAGTAAAGAAAGGTACCGTCTGAGGGCCTTCTTCACCCCACCTTCTCCCCAAACCTCAATCTTCCTCACTCACCACCAAACTTCACTGTCCCCCAGTTCCAGCCCTTCACACACAGATCCTTCTCCATTAGCTCAAGGCGATAGTGAGTTTTGAAGAAGTCAGAGAGTTTCTCAAACTCCTGTAAATCAAACAGAGAAAAGGCAGTCCCAGTTAAAACTCTGGGTCTTAACACAACTTAAAGGTCCTGAGATTCGCTAGCTCAGTTCACCAATGTATCCTCCGCAGAAACCACAGCTACCTGAGTATACCAACTCTAAAACTGTTTAAAGACAATTTTACTTTGTTAGTGGAGACTGTTTCTAGAACCCAGATGCCCTCTGCCCTACTCCCAGGGATGTCTCTCTTCCAAGCCTCTTTCCTTCTCTTAACCTTTATGCTTAAAACCTTTTAAGTGCTAGAGACCCGATGGCCCAGTGGTTAGGAGTACTTGTTCTTGCCAGAAGACTTTGGAGTCATTCTCAGCACTCCACAGTGGTTCACAACTGTCTGTAACTCTAGTTCCAGTCGATCCAATGCCCTCCTCTGAGCTTTGTGGGCACCAGGCATGCACATGGTAGGTACACAGGTATACATGCTAGCAAAACCTCATACATGTAAAATAAATAATTTTTAATGACTGAAAATATTTTTTCTTAAGATTTATTTATGCCAGACAGTGGTGGCACACATCTTTAATCCCAGCACTTGGGAGGCAGAGGCAGGCAGATCTGAGTTCGAGGCCAGCCTGGTCTACAGAGTGAGTTCCAGGACATCCAATGCTTACACAGAGAAACCCTGTCTCAAAAAAAAAAAAAAAAAAAAAAAAGAAAGTGAATATTAAAACCAAGTAACTCAGAAGCAGCTCAAAATGGAAAAACAAAATCCTAGAGTAACAAGCTAAGATTCTGAACCAGGACAGAGGGAACAAGTGGAAACCATGATCTACATTAAGATGGTAGACAACCTCCTGGTGTCAAGGTACTGAATACAGAACACTGGTTATTTTGTTCAATAGTCTTCAACAGCCCTCCTTCGAGGAACCCAAATGAGCAGTGACATGATTATCAGAGGAACACCAACTGTCTCTAGAAGATTAAAAATAAACAAGACAAGGCAGTTACAAAGGGAGAGAGTCACAGAAAAAGATCACTCACCGACTCGCGGAAGCCATCGTACTTGTAGACATGCCCATTCTTTGTGAGCAGTTTAAGCCCATGGCCTAATGCTACCCGACGCCAGATGCCTTCCGTCAACTCCCCAGCCTGGATGTTGTCCACTTTGCCTGTCTTGCTGTTCTTAAAGATGATACCCTGACGGCTCAATCGAAGCCTCCCATCATTCTGCCCAAAATACAGACCCCAAATCAGAACAGGAATAGTGTGTAGCAGATCCTTTCAACCCCTCAGCCATATGATAATGCAGGACAGCAAGAGTATCAATAGAAAAAGAAACAGGTCGTGGTGAAATCAAATTAAAAGACACAAGAGACATTAAAGTCTAGACTGCAAGTTTGGCTCTGGCATCAGAAACCCTGGTAAGGGCCCCAGTTTGCTGGTTTTTTAACACAATGATTTAGGACAGAACTATACATGCAATCTCTTCAAACTCAACATCATGTAACTCCTGAGACTTTGCTGATTTTTTCGCTTGGGAGACACTGATACATTGTTTCCAAAGGAGGAGTCAGAGTTAAGCTTTTTGTTAATAGACGCCACTCTTTCCCCCTCTCAGCCTTTCTTAAAAGCCCAAGCCATTCTCACCATGGACCCTTTCACCTCCTGGAAGATGTCGTTGAACTCCAATGTCTCTGCCATGTTCTCCCGTGGTGGCCTGAGCACACAGCCCTAGGCTGCACCAAAGAAAACGAACCCTTCTCTGGATACCGGGCCCCAATTCCTGGTTAGGTGTGTTGATGTTCAGCTGGGTGGGAATCTGGATTCGGGAAGGAGACTGATAAGCAAGAAACGACGCCACCTTACTCCGCTCACCCATGAGTAGCTGTGCCTGGAATGTCTCAAGTTCTCTACTACCTGGGGATCTTACTGACCGGCTCTGCAGCGCTCCTGAGGCCAAGGCCCAGGACCCCAGGTGCAGAACCAGGCCTATCGTGGCGCTAACACCCCAACCCGACACCCTCTCGGTTCGTTCCACCGACAGGCACGGCGACAATCAGCGGAACCTGGTACCCGCTCAGAGAGCGCACCTCAACTCCGCTCAGAGGGTAGTGTCCTAATCGCTGCGATCCCACCACCCTAAGGCCCCCTGAATCTACGTTTCTCTCCCTCCTTTTAAAATGGATTCGCCCATTGCCCGCGAATTTGAACGCGGATCGATCCATTACGATCGTCCCGCGGGGGAGCGGGGCCCATGCATACCCGGGGACCGGGGATCGCGACCACCCACCTCTAAGAGCTGCAGCCTCGCGACGGCACAGTGAGGGCGGTGGGCACAGGGGGACGCAGGGGAGGGGGTAGGGATACGGGGGAAGGGATGCCGGGGAACCTTTTCCCGCGTGCACGGTCCCGCGTCCCGCCACCGGAAGTCGCCTACAAACCATAGAGAGGAAGACCTGGCTAGAGAGGCATGATCCGGGCGGACCAACGGGACCGTCGCCTAGAGCGTCGGTATCCTTGGTCGGCTAAAGCGATGGTCTTGCTGTGGAGTCCCACGCGTCTGAATTCTTTACTGGAAAACAGGAAAGCTCTTTAGAAAGTTACAGGCTACTCTTCAAAGACTAGATTCCGAAGGGAAATTATGCGGTCTTATTAGGCTTTCAGGTTTGTAGGTTTGTTGGAATCATGCATGTCCCTCCCTCCTGTGAAATAATCTGGGGAGGAGTCTGTTGAACAAGGAAATCACTGAGCTGTGGGCAGAAATGACGACCCCACTAGCTGCAAAGGGAATGCGGATGTCGGTGATGGTGCTTACTTCCCAGCTGTACCCTGGCAAGCAGATCAGATCCTTTCTGAAATGAGTTCACCTTCCACCTCCAACACCATCCCATCCATATCCCTAATTTGTGGGTTCTCGGGAAGAGCCTAGCCGATGGCTGCATTAAGTTCAAGTGGTGGTGTCAGATTTACCTTTGAGCTAGAACTTACTTGAAATCACATCAGCCTGAGTTGGCAGAAGCCTGGATGGCCTCACATAGCACCAAAGTGCATCTTGCAAAATCTGAAGCCAGGTCTGAGAGAGATGCTTGAGTTTATCTCACCCTTCCTCATTTTACAGATGAGAAAAATGAGACCACAAAAGATTTGCCCTGGGTGTCAGTACACTGGCATCAAAGCTGGAACCTAGAGCTCAGACTCTTTAACATCAGCCTTTTATCATAATCATGAGTGTCCAGGGTTTAGAATGATTGCTAAAATATGTCCTACATAAAGACAGTATAAACCCACTGTTTCCCTGAAAATCAGTGCACTGACTTGCTAACTCAGTCCTGGGATATGATGTAGATAAAAATGTGTTTTGTCATTCAGTACTTGTGGCTTTAACAACTGCTATTGCTAGCACTATTTAGCTAAGTCAAACTGGGCTTAAGACTTGTAATGTAATGAAAACCTATTTGTTGATGCAACCCATTTCTAGGATCTGACAAAACTGTTGAAGATGGTTAAAATAGCCCAACATTTTAGGAGCACATACTCTAATAAAAGGTTTGAATAACTTCAGGGTTTAAAAAAGAGAGTTCAGTAATTTCTATACAACTAAAAGAATTTCAACCACTGTTGCCAACTAGAGTTAGAAATAAGAGATTTTCCGCTTTGCAGTATTACAAACCTGTAATCGTAACACTTAAGAGACTGAGGCAGGAGGATTGTGGATTTGAAACATAGCAACATAACACATTTGAGACCAGCTAGACATCATAATGAGATTCTGGAGGGCAGAGAGGAGGAGATGGTAAGAAATGCGTGACTCTTCCTCCCAGGGGACACAGAACTGTCAAGAACTCTTTCTCCCTATCTGTGCTATTAGATAGAAATCGACAGACACTCAAAGTGGCTCAGGCAGATGAGCTAACTCAAGAATGGGCAGTTACAAGGGGCTTTGGAGAATACGAAGCAGCTGGTGAGCTGGCATAGAGATGCAGCGTAAGAGAACAGAATAGAAACAGTAGACAGAGTGCAGATGAAACATAAGTCCCAGAGGGCCCTAGCCAGCTGCATCTCAGGCAGTCTGGAGCCCAGGATGGGAGACCCCACCCCTGCTGTGACATCACAGGGGAGTGGAGTGAAGACGAATAAAAAGGTGGTCCACCGCCCTGGCCCTGGACTTGGACTGTTGGCTTCCAGAGTGTTAAGAGGAGAGACTAGGCACTGAGCTACAGTTGCCTGGCTTACAGGAACTGGCTCTTTTCCTCAAGCCCCACTAGGCAGCCCACTCCAGCTCTTGATCTTTGTCTCCCAGTCCTGAGGTCTTTTCTCTCCTGGGGCTGCATCCACAGCCCTTCTGAGTGGCTGTGGGCACTTTCTCAGTATGAACTGTATATCAGACTTCTTCACCTACGAGACTACCAAGTCGGTGGTTGTGAAAAGCTGGACCATTGGGATCATCAACCGAGCCGTCCAGCTGCTGATCATCTCCTACTTTGTGGGGTGAGTCCATGGTCCTTCAGATCCTGGGACAGAGGGCTACTTGATGTCCTTCCCTTCCTCTCCCGAGACCGCTCGGCAGCTTCTAGACCTTCTCTGTGAAACACTTTGATTTGTGGGAGCTATGTCCTCAGGATTGGCTTCTGCCACTCCCAAACAGATCCGTCCATCCTCAGGTGCATTATTTTACCCAGAAACTCTTCCAGGATTCTAGACACATGCCAAGAATATGGATCCATTCCCTCGTCAGGAAAGGACCCATCTGGTCTATCTTCCCAGACCAAAAATTAAAAAAATAAATAAATAAAAATCTAAAAAAAAATTAAAAAAAAAAACAAGGCGGCAGACCCCTCCCCACATTTTCCCATTCTCCTCTATTGAGTCTTCAGAGTCTCAGAAAGATAAAGGAACACAGGAAGGAGGCATGTAAATCAGAGAGATAGGCTGATGTGTGGAAGAAGAACCAGCTATGGGACGAAAAGGAGAGTGCTGGGTTTAATGTAGACTTAGGAATTTCTTCCTGTCATGGGGCTAGATGGTGAGAGGTTAAAAGGCAAGAGACCCCCGTTCTTGGAGAGCAGGAGAAGAACTGCCCCCAAGCTAGACAGAGGCACAGATACATTCAAGGGAAGAGCTGCCAAAGAGAAAAGTGCCTTTTCTGACTTAGTATGGGGCTCTTCCCCAAGAATGCAGAAATGATACCCATTGTTAAAAAGCATAAATTCTCTCCTCACTCTGTGTCATAAGACTCATGCTAGGGGTGGCTCAAGGACCAGTAAGATCCCAACACCACCCTCGTGCACACATACAAAGGGACTTTGGCAAACAATGGCTGGGAGGAAAGCACAGGTCTGTCCTTCTTGCGGTCATTTCTACACACTGGTTGGCTCCAGGAAATGCAGGCAGAAACCTCAAGGGTTTTCTCTCCTGGCTTGTGGGTCTGTGGTCGCTTGCTGTTCCTTGAGACAATGAGTCTATTTGTGAAAGGCAGCCACGGACTAGGTCATGAGTTAATTCAGGCAAATCAAAGACTATATCCTGTGTATGTATGGCTGAAGCTGAAAGGTGGGAGTCGCATGGAGAGGTTGGATATATGTGGATAGATGGGCAGATGTGGTTTTTTTCAAAGTGATTTTTTACTCCATGGGTTTGATGAGAGCCTGTAGACCTTGGTATAGCATTGTGGGGACGTCAGAAGGGATTCAGGCTATGGAGTAAGATTAAATGGCCTTGAAACTACTTTCCTATGTTGAAGTTTTGTGAGAGATGTTTAGATGTTCCATGTTCCTTTCTCCAAATTTGGCTCAAAACGATGTTTTCTTTTTGGTTGGCTAGTTTGGTTAGTTTTTGTTTTTTGGAGACAGAGTCTTATCTATCCAAGGCTATGAACTTACTACACAGGTGAAGGTGACCTTGAATTCTTAATCCTCCTAGTGCTGGAATTGCAGGTGTGGGCCACCACATCCATTTTATGGCTGGTTGAACCTAGGGCTTTGTGCATATTAGGTAAACACTCTGCTAGCTGAGCTATATCCTCAATTGGTTCTTAAGCCTTCTGTGTTCATATATATCTTCAGTGCCTTGATTGTTGGTAGCCACAGGGTGGTAGATTGGTCCAAATGAAAGCAAAAGCTTTTTCAGCACATTCCTAACCTGGCCTGGCTCTCCTGGCTCCAGGCAGGACATTGATGGAAGACAGAGACAGCAGTCTCCTGGACTAGCCCCCTTAGCCCTACACTGCTCTTGGCTGCCCCTCAACAGAATCAGGTTGAATCCTCCAATGCTGGAGGTTTGAGTCCAGTCTGCTGAAGGGAGCATGAGAGAGGCTCTTTGGCGTCTTGATATACAACCCCATCCATCTCCCATCCTGACAGCTCCCTGTGGAACAGTGCCTCACAGTTACATCAGCACACTCAACAGCCCAGCCCCTGGCCCAAGCCCGTCTCTGTTTATAGGAGCCCAAACACCATGTGACTTCATGAATGCATTGTGATTAATTTAGCCAAAGTGCATCAAGCATCTCTTCAGGTCAGATATTATTGTCCAATTAGGATAGAGCAATGGGCAGAAGCATATAGGGTCTTTATCCTGCGAGCATCATACTGTGAATATAGCAAGAAGTTGATGTTAACCCAGTTATCCTCACAAACAAATGCGAAGTTTCAATGGCATCTAAAACAGGTACAACACCAAAAACGCTGCCACTGTAGAGTCACTTTGGCTTCATCTGGAAACTGAGGTGAGTTTGCTGGAAATTCAATATCCAACACAGGTTCTGAAGGATGGGTAGAGGCAACCAGGTGAGCAGAGGAAAGAATGCCTAAGGCAAAGAACCCATGGAGAGAAAGAGCCTGGTCTGGGAGAACAAGAAAAGGAGTGTATGGGAGTAGAGGCAAGAATGTAGAAAGGTCCCTGGGAACACAGAGTTCGGACCTGGCATCCTATGAGAACCAAGAGATTTGGTTTCCATAGGAACATAAAGAACAAGAAGGAAGTTACCAACACCGTTCAACCTACCTGTGTGACTGAGACTGAGGAAGAGCACTGTGATCAGATCTGAGCGGTCTGATGTGCCCAAGGATTAAGAGTAGGAGTGGATGTAGGAAAGCTTACAGGAGAAGCTAACACTACCTCAATAGAATTCTAAAGTTGTTTTGTTCTGTTTTACATTTTATTTTGTTCCTTTGGGAGTATGGAGCATGGGTATGTGTAGAGGTAAAAGAACAATGGGGTGGGAGTGGGAGGGAATCAGTTCTCTCCTTCCATCGTGTGAGTTCCAAAGATGGAACTCAGGTCCTAAAGCTTGGCAGCAAGTACCTTTCCCCACTGAGCCAACTGGCCTGTCTGCCCCTTGAAAGGATATTTAATGTTGTGGTGTTGGCACTTAACTAATACCTGAGTCTTTCCCCTGTTATTTTTCTGGCAGACAGACAGGACACAAGCCTCACCTAGGAAGTGTGTAAGACGAACCAAGTGTTCCTCTTGCACACTCACGCCAACATACCACCTAATCATCTGGGCTCTAGCCTTAGCTATCTGGTGTGGCTGAGATTTGGTGTACAAGGCGCTGGGGATACCATCCTTTTGACACCCAGGTAGCACCCGAGGCTCCATGTCAGCACACTAGGTGACATTCTGGGAGGGTTAGTTGGAATCCCTCATCCTCTAGGTACAAAAGGGGAATGACACCCATGGTTACCTATTTTCTCCCTAGACCACAGTCTCTGGATAAGGGGACTACACAGTGTAACATCCTAGCTTTGACACCACCTTGACACAGAATCTCAATTCCCAAGATCTAGGAAATGGGTGGAAGGGTACCCCCTGTCATGGTGTTCTTAGATGACACACGTCAAGTGCCTTTCCCTAGATGGTGACTCAGTAGTATTAAGTTATATGTGGTAACTATTATTGTTCTTAGACTCCCTGTTGTGCCTTCCTCGCTCTCCCTCTACCCAGCTCACACCTTTCTAAGAGACCCCTCCCCTCTGACACCCACAGTGCACACATTTCACACCCACGGGCTGGCCTCCTCCTTGACTCCCTGGGGATAAATAGGAGGGTGTCGAGATGCTGCTTGGGCCTCATGCCTGCACATCCCACCTGCCAAGGAGCTGCCACCGCCTTCCGCTCTATAAATAATAAACCAGAAATGCAAGGGAAAAAAAAAAGAAGAAGAAGAAGTCAGAGCGGCAGAGTAAATGCCAAGAATGAGAGGCTCAGTCCTGCTGCATCTAAGTCCTGGCCTCTAGAGACAGCCTCAGCCCCTCTGTTCTGGAAATGAAGCAACCCCTCACCTCCCACTGCTAGCTACCCTGATGACGTTCTCAGTCCCATGGGGCCACTGAAATTCCTCCATTTGTTAACTCAGAATTCTAATGTGGCTTCTCCTCCCTACTGGGCATACAAGGAGTCTTAAAGGAAGAGGAGGAAGGAGAGACTGGTTAATTGCTTCTCCATTGCAAGCCCCTTCCTCCTGAGGCCTTCCTGAGTTAGGGGATGCATTTCTATCCGTGAAGTAGGGGCTTGAACTGAGATAGAGCTAGAAACCTTACTTACAGTGGGGTGGTTGGAAGTGATCCAGAGAAGATTGCCCTGTTTGGAACCTGCCTCCCAGCTATGTGACTCTGGGCAAGTTCACACACCCTTCTGAGTCTGTTTCCCCGCCTGTGGTATAATGGTCATAATATAGCTATCTCATTAAGGCTTTATGGAAGGGGTCAACTTCGTGTCATAGAGTTGCTTGTATGCTATGGCATTGACAAATGTGTCCTGGCTTTAGAGACAGGGGAATGGGCTCAAAGACCCACTTCTTTAGCTCAACAGCAAGAAACGTATCCATCTGCTTCAAGATAACACTGGACAAGGCACACTGGAGTTCCAGAGTCTTACTCTCTGATGAGTGTTCAGCAGCAACCACTATCTTAGCTGAATCAGAGAGTCAGGCCCCCCCAGACCTCATTCCCCATCATTCCAGAGGGCATGGGGCCATGAGCTAATGGTGCTCTTTCAGATAACTTCCTCAGATTCTGTAACAAGATGCTGCCTTCTTCTCTGTTAGAATATAACATGCTGAATGAGACTTAATGAAATTCCTCCCCTTCAAAAAAAAAAAAAAAAAAAGGAAAACTATTGCAAGACTGAGCGGTAAAGCAAACGGCTCTGCAGACTTCTGAAAGGCGTGGTGCTCAGAAGAGCATTTTACAAGCATGTGGATAAGGCTTAATGGCACATTAATCAACTTGCCGGTTGCTACAAGGCAGCCACAATAAAGCAGGTAACAGGTTTGAAGCCATTTGGCAGATCTGTGACTCCACCCTCTTTCTCTCCTGCAAGAAAGCCTTCAGAATCCAAGTGAATGTTGCTACAAAAAAGAAGCAGATAAATATGAGATGGTTATGCTAATTAGTTTAATAGACTCATCCTATAATGTATACATACACCAAAACATTCACATTGTGCTCCATAGATACAGACAATGATTGCTTGCCAATTACAAGTTAAAGCAGAGTGGTTGGGGAGATAGCTGAATGGCTAAAATGTTCTCCTTGAACTTGAGTTCAATTCCCAGAACTTCATGTGAGAAGGCCCTGGCATTGTCGCACATTCTTCTAATCCCAGTGTTGGAGAAACAGAAAGGTAGATCTCTGGGATTTGCTGGCTACTCAGTCTAGCTTAGATGTAGGTAGACAGACAGACAGACGTTGCATGAGTTAGACACATGTTGCATGGGTCAAGGGTGCAGAGATATTTAGGGCAGTAAGAGTGGCTACGCCCAGAGCATTTCCTTCTCTGTTCTAACTAAACCAAGGCCTAAGCCTAAAAGCTTCCAGCCTCCTTACAATCTAATCTTCTAAACTGACTGACTTAATCCAGCTTCTTTGGGCTTCTAACTGAATTGCTTTGCCTGACCTCATACTAACTTTGGCAATATGTTCTAATCTTGCTCATTCTGTCTTCACCTGTGTCTAGCTTGTTCACTCTGTAACCTGTCTCTGTTAAACTGTCCAGGTAAAACTGTCATACACAAACACTAGCAACACCACCTTTTTTCTCTCCCTCCACTGCTCTTAAATAGCCTCTCTTCTTCTGATGTTCTTCTGTGAGTTGGGAATATCCTATCTCTGATTCATTCTGTCAGATCTTTCTCTGATTCGTCACTTTGCCCGTCAATTAGACATCACTTTCAAGCATGGCTGCTTCCTTTTACAAACTAACCTTACCTTCACTGGTAGGGATTAAAGGTGTGTGCTAAGGGCATGTCTGTATCCTGGCCAGATCATACCATAGTCCAGGGAGTGTCTGGATTTCAGCTAGATCATATCTTCGGATGTGATCCCTTGCCAGATCAGCCATATTGCTGGATTAAAAATTCTCTACATCTTTAAGTGTAAAAGAATCAAGAATTTCAGTAAGAGAAGTCCTGTTATGAGGATGGTACTGAACAAAGAGGAATGTGCAAAGATCAACCTCTGCGGTAAGTCTGTCTTTTCTACAAGTCTTTCCTACAAGTGGCTCTACTTCCATCTGTGTCCTTAGAGCTGATTCCTTCTGTATCTTCTAACAATATAAGGTCCTCAAAGGACATACAGTTCAACCTCCACCCAAGAAAAATGTCTCCTCTTAGCATACAGCCAACATGGACTAGCAAGCTTCCCAGTCTTCAGCTAGGCAGTAGCACCTTCTGAAGCAGCAGCGGATGCCAAATCAATGACAGGGATTCCTGGGCTGGACACCCTTTCTGCCTCCTTTTAAATGCCTCATACCAGCCCAGCCTAGGTATTGCCTCTGCGGCTGCCCTGCCAGGACTCCCCACAGCAAGGGATCTTGTAAGCTAAACTGCCTCAGATTCCCTCTGTCATCTCCTCATGTGGTTTCCCAACCTTTGGTAGAGGCAGAAAATGCTAACCCAGCCATTCCAAAGTATGCTGTTTGATACTGCCAATTGTCAGAAATTCTCTCTCCCAAAGTGGTTTCTCCGATCAGGAGGGCTTCCCTAGCACTTGTGAACCCCTAGGTTGCATGTTCAACATTACAATAAAATAGCTGTAGTAGTAATAATAATAACTGTGATAATGATAAAGCTAAAAACTTTATCATATTACGAGTTCGTTGTATAGAACATTTCTCCCTCAAACCTAGTTGATAGGTTTCTCTCACCTATAGAATAAAGACAGTAACTGTATTTGCCTTCCAGTGTGTCATCAGGACCAAATGCCTCCCTGTGTCAAGCTGGAACAGTTGTAGAGATTGAGTATCTTGAATGCTGAGGGCTGCGGCGGTCATACAAAGAGGAAGTCCTTCACAGATATGCAGAGTAGGTAGTAGGAGGCCCTCCCTCCTGTCAGGAAAATCTGGGAGGATCTGAAGAAGTAGGAGGGAGTGGAAGAGAGGAAGTCTTGCCTCATCTACTTGGTCCCATAATGGCTCAAGGGAGTCTGTGAGTATGACTCTGAGACTCCTAGCAGTGTGGGAGATAGAGCCTGAAGTGGCCTCCTCCTGTACCCAGGCAGGACTCTCAGTAGAGGGATAAGGACAGCAGCCCACCCACAAAATCTTTGACCCAAAGTTAGTCCTACCTATAAGAAGTACAGGAACAAACATGGAACAGAGGCAGAGATGGAGCAGAGACTGAGAGAATGGCCAACCAATAGCTGGCCCAACTTGAGACCCATCCCATGGGCAAGAACCAAGCCCTGACACTATTAATGATACTCTGTTATGTGTGCAGACCTCTGAGACACTTCACCCAGCAGCTGATGGAGAGACCCACAGCCACACATTAGACAGAGCTCAGAGAGTCTTGTGGAAGACTTGGGGGAAGGACTGGGGGATCTGGGGGTGGGGGGTAGGAATTCCACAAGAAGTCCAATAGAGTCAACTAGCCTGGACTCTTGGGAGCTCCCAGAGATCCACCAACCAAAGAGCATACATGGGCTAGACCTAGCCCCCCCCCCACCCCCTGCACACATGTAGCAGATGTGTAGCTTGGTCTTCATGCAGGTCTCCCAACAACTGGAGTGGGGACTGTCCCTGATTCTGTTGCCTGCCTGTGGAACCCATTTCCCTAACTGGACTACCTGTCTGGCCTCAGTTGGAAAGGATGTGCATAGTCCTGCAGTGACTTGATGTGCCAGGGTGGGTTGGTATGAGGGGGGCTCCCCCTTATCAGGGGAGAAGGGGTAGGGGAGGAGCTGTTTGAAGGGGGGGCTGGGTGGAGAGGGAAAGGCTGCGATTGAGATGAGTAAGTAAATTATTAAAAAAAAAAAATACAGGAAATAGGTAATGGGCACTAGGTGGAGGCACAATGCAAGGAATAAGATCAGTGTCCTGCCTTCCCAACAGCACTCACATCCCTGGCAGAGGCACACACTGCCTACACCCTCTCCCTCCAGATTTCTCAGCTGACCCTTGGTCAGGTGAAGACTGCCAAGTACCCTGCTCCCACGGCCTTTCACCAATTCCTTTCTTGAATGGCCACCGTGTCTCCGGTACACGGGGCACATGCATGAATAAAGCTTGGGATGCAGCCTGAGACTTTCCATCTCTTCTCTCTCCTTGGTGCCTGCTAGAGAGGAGACCTTGTTAGTAATCAACCATAATCACTTTTAGACATGAACGTGGCCACAAGGGGGTAGAAATTCCTTCTTTTTGAGACAGGGTTTCTCTGTGTAGCTCTGGCTGTCCTGAAACTCACTCTGTAGACAAGACTGGCCTCAAACTCAGAGATCCGCCTGCCCACTGGGATTAAAAGCATGTGCTACCCCTGCCCAGCTCCTTTTTTTTTTTTTTTTTAAAGATTTCTTTATTTTATGTATGTGAATACACAGTCACTGTCTTCAGACACACCAGAAGAGGGCATCAGATCACAATACAGATGGTTGTGAGTCACCATGTGACTGAGAATTGAACTCAGGACCTTTGGAAGGACAGTAGTGTTCCTAACCACTGAGCCATCTCTCCAGCCCCCAGCTCCTTTTTTTTTAATTCACTATTTTTTTGTGTAAATCACAAATAGGCAAAGACTGTAGCCTAATATTGATAGAGCACTTTCCTAGCATTGTTTAAAAAATAATAATGCCTGGCATGACAGAATATACCTGCAACCTAGTTCTAGGAAGGTGTAGATAATAGAGAGCTCACTGGCTAGCCAGTCTAAACAACCACTGAGGACCAAGTTCAATGAGACCTCGTTTCAAAAATAAGTTGAACGGACAGTGATAGAGGTAATGTTGGAGTGTCTAATCTCAATATCAACTTCTGATGCCTGGCCTGGTACCTCTAGCACTTGGGAGGCACAGACAGATAGATCTGTATGAATTCGAGGCCAGTCTAGTCTACAAAATGTGTTTTAGTCCAGCCAGGGCTACACCGGGCCACTGTTTCAATAAGAAAAAAAAAAAAAAAAAAAAAGCCGAATATCAACTTCTGGCCTTTCTCCCAAGGCACATGCTGGGATAGTAAGAGTTTTCATAGGGAAGCAATCAGAAAAAGGAGCCCAAGGATGCTCCTTGGAGGTGGTTCTGAAGACTCACCAAACTAACCAAGAACTCACCCTGACACATCTCCCTGCAAAGCACACCCATGTGACTCTAATGTAGGCCGGAAGGAGAGTTTTCCCACCCACCCCCGCCCCCCCCCACCCCCCGTCTCACTCTGTGAGCTGAGTGGGCTGAGTGAGCCTGTGGGCTTTTTCTCAGTGCCCCTGCTCTTGTGTTGCAGGTGGGTTTTCTTGCACGAGAAGGCCTACCAAGTGCGGGACACCGCCATTGAGTCCTCGGTAGTAACAAAGGTGAAAGGCTTCGGACGCTATGCCAACAGAGTCATGGACGTGTCGGATTATGTGACCCCACCCCAGGTATGGTGCCCTGCCCCCAGAGACCTGTGCATGCCCGTGTCTAGGGAGGATGGGGACAAAGGGCAACGGTCCCAAACCAGCAGTACTGTTTGAGAAACAAGAACCTGCCCTCCAAAATGCAGCAACTGGATATCAAGAAGCTGAACACCCCCACCCCAAACCCTGTCATGCTTCTGTGCTTTAATGGTGACCACTACAGGAAGAAAGCAAGAGGGGCCACCAGGTGGTTAGAGTCAGATTGGGCGCCAGCTGCCACGTTCCTTTGGATGCTCCGTGTTAGCCCTGCCACCTTGGCCAAATCATTCCACCTAGGGCTTCCTATTCTGTAGAGTGGAAACGGCTTCCTGCCCTACAGATTGAGACTGGGCTTTTTCCTCTTCCTTCTCCTCCGAAGGGCACCTCTGTTTTTGTCATCATCACCAAAATGATCGTTACTGAAAATCAAATGCAAGGATTCTGTCCAGAGGTGAGTGGAACAAGTCAAAGAAGCCTATTGGCAGGAGTAGGGGCAAGCAGTGTGAACAGAGCCCCATAGCCTGGCCTCGGAGCTGCGACTGCACCTGCCAACCACTAGAGGCCGCAGCGATGGGAACTTGTGGGAGGCAATGGGAGTTAATGGGCTGACCAGGGCCAGGGGAGGGGACTTCAAACACCTGTGACCCTGTCCCCCCACAGAATGAGGAGAAGTACCGCTGTGTGTCTGACAGCCAGTGTGGGCCTGAGCGCTTCCCAGGTGGGGGTGAGTGCAGCCCCTTCCTCCCTCCATCCCCAACCCCAAGCCTTCATGGGACTCTAAAGGGCAGAGAATTTGCCGTGGGGATAGCCCATTTCAGGAAAGGGGGTCCAGCCTACTCTATGGACTTCTGTCAATGTCACAGAGGATTGCTGGGTGCCCAGACCCAGCTGAGGCTGTGGAAGTGGCATGGCTCCTGCCCCGGGAGTTTAGTCTAGGTACTGCAGTGGTAACACAGAGTAGCAAGTGGTACTAAGGAAACGCAGAGGACTGTGGGAGGAGCCCCAGGGGTGGGAGCAAGGTTGTTTTCAGAGAGGTGGCTGCAAAACCCTCCTAGAAGTGGTTTGAAGTTGGCAAGACGGAGCTTCACGAAAAGCATGCCAGGCAGAAGGCGTAGCTCCGGCTCAGAGGCAAGGAAGAAGGGTTCTGGGCTGTTGAGGACGCATGCGACAGGTTAGCTTGCCTTGCTCACCTGCCAGGGTCCCTGATGAGGAGGGGCATGGGAGTGGCAAGGGGCCGGATGCCACCTGTTCATGCAGCTCCACCCTCCAGGGATCCTCACCGGCCGGTGTGTGAACTACAGCTCTGTCCTCCGGACCTGTGAGATCCAGGGCTGGTGCCCCACCGAGGTGGACACCGTGGAGATGTAAGGCTCCGAGCATCCCAAAGCTAATGGAGGGTAATGTAGGTCCTCAACTAGTGTTCTTCCTTGGGGTAGGAATGTGATCTCAGGGTGCCATCTCCCCTGCCCTGCCTCTGCCTCTCACCCTTGCTGCTGCAGGCCTGTGATCTATCTATAAGATGTCTCCTTTCAAGAGGCACCTATAAAGAAAGATTCCTGAGAAGAGCCTCCTGTCTCCCCTCTTCTGGAGAGCTGAAGCCCCATCCCTCTTCCCCTCACAGGCCTATCATGATGGAAGCTGAGAACTTCACCATTTTCATCAAGAACAGCATCCGTTTCCCTCTGTTCAACTTTGAGAAGTGAGTCCTCGGTCCTTCCCTTCTTCGCCCTGCCATAGAGACCACTCACATTCTCTCCATCTCCGTATCTCCATGGAGCCCCTGTGCCTCAGTAGGCCTGGACCCCAGATGTCAGATAGCCAGTTTCTCTGCCAGTTTTCCAGCCACAGGGCTCTGAGCCCAAATGGGAATTCTGCTTGGAGCAGGAGAAGGACAACTCAAGCCGGCTGTGGACACCGAGGCCTCCTGCAGTTGGGAATCTGAAGTGTTTTGTCACTTATATTTCTTCCCACTTCAAACCCTCAAGTGGAGGGGTTTTTGTTTGTTTGTTTGTTTGTTTGTTTGTTTTTGTCTTAGTTTGCTCCCACTGCCTCTACTCATGCATTCAACAACTGCCTGGTAGCCATGTGCCCATGTATCCTATCAGGCACTGCAGAGATGCACCAAGTAACTAGGAGAGATTCTGGTCACCAGGAGGCCCAACCTGGTAGTTTGGAGACACTAGCCACAGACAGTCATAGCCCTAGTATGAGACAGAACATGATGGGGGCTCTAAAACCATGTGGGGAAAGAAGGGAGATAGATGGAAAGTGACTGAAAGATGGTGAAGGTAGATACCCCCACCTGGATGCGGAGGGCCTGAAGCATCCAGAAGATGGGAGCATTTAGGCATTACCTTCTTTACTTTAATTCTGGGCCTAAATACTCTCCTCCTTTTACCCCAGGGGAAACCTCCTGCCTAATCTCACTGACAAGGACATAAAGAAGTGCCGCTTCCACCCTGAAAAGGCCCCATTTTGCCCCATCCTGAGGGTAGGGGATGTGGTTAAGTTTGCTGGACAGGATTTTGCCAAGCTGGCCCGCACGGTGAGAACTTGTCCCTTCCCTATGACCTCCTACATACCTTCCTACCTGGAAAGCTCAGCCCTGCCTTAGACTTCAGGGAAAGCCACTGGGATGCCGGGCAGGAACTGCAGCAAGACAGTGCCACCTAGTGGAAGCACCCCAGACCTGCAGATTCCTGGATCCAGAATCCTATCTATCCATCCTCGGGGATCTTGCCTCGACCTCCCCAGCCTCCATTGCCCATTTCTATCATCCATTTCACCTCAGAAGAGGTCTTTGGTCTCTGAAAAGTGTCACACCACAGGAAAGTGAGCTGCGGAAGTGTTCTGAATCCTGTGTTGTATTGTGGGGACTTTGAGGCTCCAAGTACTTCCCCTAAGCACACCATCTCTACCAGTCACCCTCTTCCCTCCCCACTGCCACCTCCCACGCAGAGAAGGCAAAGAATTCACTCATCGGAAACCTTCAGCCCTGACTTGGCTCATATTTGACCCTTTGTTTTTTTCAGGGTGGAGTTCTGGGCATTAAGATTGGCTGGGTGTGTGATCTGGATAAGGCCTGGGACCAGTGCATCCCCAAATATTCCTTCACTCGGCTGGATGGAGTTTCTGAGAAAAGCAATGTTTCCCCTGGCTACAACTTCAGGTAAGCCCTGCTTTACCTGAGCAGGAGCCAATGCCACAGGCAGCCCCAAAGAAGTTTGTCTCAGGCAGAAGGGCACAATTGGAAGGCAGTTCCTCATGTCCTCCTCCTGGTGCCCATGGGTCTTCAGTTCCAGCTGAGGAGGGGCTTCTTGACATTCCTAGGGGGTGGGTTGTGCCATGTCTTTAAAGGGAGCTAACCAAGAAATCTGCTGAGGTCAGTCATTAGACCAGATGGCCAAGGTCATCTGGAGTACTTGATTCTGTAATTCTTTACCTGTTTTTAGCTACAATGTGCCTCTTTTGTGTCTAGACAGCCCCATTCCTTGTCCTGGGCCTGAATTTTTAAGGCTCTTACTCCTGCAAAGTTATCACAATATCTGGCCTTGTTTCTTTTTCCAAAATGGTAACTTGGCATTTCTTTTCAAAACCAGGAAATCCCACGATTCACAGACAGCAACTATTGATCACTAGGGCTTTTCTGGGGCAGGGGAAGCTTTTAAATATCATCTAATTGATATTCCAAATGGCTTTGTGGCCTAAAGGATTTTTACTGTGGGAGCTTTCTCCACTAGGAAAAAGGGAAAGCAGAGGAACTCAGGGTAAACTGTTTGGAATAGCTGAGTCCTTGAACAAGTCCTTGACCGCTACCCTGTTCATGTCCCCATCTGTAAAATGCTTGTTCGCCTGTGCATCCTACTGGTCAGTGCATGAATTGCTTTGGTTTTCAGTTTTGTTTTCTCTCTCCCTTCCTCCCTCCCCCTCCGTCCCCCTCTTCCTCCTTCCCCCCTCTCTCTTACTCTCTTTCTGTCTCTCTCTGTGTGATGTGTGCATGTGTGCTTACACACACGTGCATATGCCAGCACTCATGCTGTAGCATAGGTACAGAAGTCAAAGGACAAACTTTGCTTCTTCTTTGAGGCAGGATCCCACTTGGTCGTTACTGCATCTCAGGATAGCTGGCCTACACACTTTCAGTAATTCTCCTGCCTCTGCTCCCTAACACATAGTAGGGACACACTGGGATTACAGATGCCTGTGCCACTGCATCTGGCTCTTACATGTGGTGTGAACTCAGGTCACCAGGCTTACACACTGAGCACTTTTGTCATTCGAGTTATCTCCCCAGTCCACCCCTTAGTTTCTGAAAACCCCAAAAACGTCTTAAAGATTCTGATTTAGTATACAATGTTATATGCTAAAAAAAAGCTAAGAAGACTAAATAGGTAGAGGTGGGGGCAAGTACATAGAGGAATATATTGTTACATTGTTACATATTTAAAGAATCCTTACTCAAGCTGTCCTTTGTTCTAGTAGTCTCCATATATGCATTAGTATCTCTTCTGCTCATGTGACAAAATACCAGGCAAATGCAACTTAACTCAGGAAGGGTTGTTTGTTTATTTGTTTGTTTTGGATCCCAGTTTGACTATGTACAGTCCACCACTGTGGGACAGTCACAGCAGCATGAGCATAAGGTGGCTAGTTGCATTGCATCCTCAGCCAAGAAGGAGAGAGATGCTCCATGAACTTTCTGCTCGTCACACATGTGAGACTCCAGCCTGTGGGATGGTGCAATCACACTCCTGGTGGGTCTTCCCACCTAAAGAAGCCCTCCCTCACACGTGGCTAGAAGTTTGTCTCCTGGGTCAATCTAAGTCCCGCCACGTTGATAATCAGGATTAGCAATCACAAGTCTTCCTTTTGTCAACTTGACAACCAAGCATATTGTTCTTAGTCACAGCATTTCACTCCAAATCCCTAAAATCTCATGTTCATTTTAAAATACAAAATACATTTAGTTCATCTCTATAAGTCTTCAATATTTAAACAGTCCCAAAACTTCAGTAGCATAAATGGAGTCTCTTAAGGGACTTGGGACATCTCTTAGCTATGAACCCCTATTTAAAAAAAAAACCAAGCCTACAACTCACTGACTTCTCATATACAGTGGCATGAAAAAAATTCTCATTCCAAAAAGGGAAATTCCCAAAGAATGGGAACAAAGCAAGGAAAGACTAGGCCAAAGCCAGACTGGATCATAGTAAGGCAACACCAAATTCTATAGTCCCGTGTATGGCATCTGGGGCTCTTGGTGACATTACCTGGGCTGCATCTACCTTGGGTAGCTGCAGAGTCCCTTGTTCTGGGGCCTATACTCGGTGACCCTAAGGGACAGCAGGTGTTCGGCCATGCCTCCTGGGCCCCTGGCTCCTGTCGCAGCTATAGCCTCCCACACCTACAGGACACATAGACTCTCTTGGGCTAGTTCTACTTCATGCCTGAAGTTTTTCTTAGAAATTATTCTCGGGCTGGAGAGATGGCTCAGCGGTTAAGAGCACTGACTGCTCTTCCAGAGGTCCTGAGTTCAACTCCAAGCAACCACATGGTGGCTCACAACCATCTGTAATGGGATCCGATGCCCTCTTCTGGTGCGTCTGAAGACAGCGACGGTCTTATATAAAAATAAAATAAATTTTTTTAAAAAAATCTTTAAATTTAAAAAAAAAAAAAGAAAAAAAGAATTATTCTCCATTCCTAGCACCTTCAATATCCTGGGGTCTCTATTGTAGCTTAGGCTTTGCCTTCTTAGCTTCACGCAATAACTCCTTAATGCTTCCTGACCTGACTCAACGACGTATTGATTGGCTAGAAATTCGTGGCTTCAGTAGCTTCTAGAACCTTGGTGCTGATTTTTGTGACTCCTTCATTCCTGTTTTTCTCGTGCCTGCAAAAACTAGTACCACATATACATTGCCTCCAAGTTTGGCTGTCAGATCAAGATGGTGCATAACCCCCTTAGACAACAGTTACAGCAACTTTTGTGGGCCTTTGAGGAAGACACTGGGGAAATACTTTCCTAGGTGGCCATTTGAGGCAAGAAATAACTGTCCTCTGTTCTGGTGGTGGCATTCTTAATATAGACTGCCTGTTTTTCAAATGAATTTACATTTCACTAGTTGGAGCTTTCTGTGGGTGAGGTCTTGGCCTCAGGGTACCTTTCTAGTTGCCCTAGTTCATGGTGCCAATTTATCTTTAAGGGTATTGATTTCTTCAACAACTAAAGCTGCTTTCTCTACACCTACTTTGTCATCAACTTTAAACTTGTTTATATTCCTTTCTCATCATACTGGACACTTTGTGCTTTTCTACTGTAGCTGCTTGCTGTCTTTCACTGTAGACCTGGCATCAAAGTGGCTCATTAAGCCTTTATTACATCATTTTAGGGAGTCTCTAGTCTGGAGCTCTAAACTCTTTGCATTCCTCCTGCAAACTAGTTCCAAAAGCCTGAAAACCCACATGATTGTTTATCACAGCATGACCCTGCTCCTGGTACCATTTTTTTTTTTTTTTTGGCAGTAATTACTTTTCTAATTTCTGTGACAAAATACCCAACAAAAGTAATTGATGGAAGAAGACTTTATTTTGGCTCATGGTTTGAAAGCATAATTCATAATGACAAAAAGCATGGCAGGAGTATGTAGTAACAGGCCACGTTGCATCCTCAGTCCGGAAGCAGAGGGAGGTGAATGCCTGTTCTACTTGCTTTCTCCTTTTTACTTGGTGGACACCATAGCCTATATAACGGTATTTACTCAGGGATGATCTTTACTCCTCAGTTAAATCTCTTTGGAAAAGTCCTCAAAGGCATGCCCCTACGTCAGTCTCTGGGTATTTTAGATCTAACCAAGTTGACAATCAAATTAACCATCACAATAACCTGCTTTCTTTTCCACTTTACTTCACAATTTTAAGAAATAATGGCCTATTCCATTAAGTTTTACATTTGATAGTTTAAAATATTTATGTATGTTCTCTGGAAAGAAGAATTTTAAAAAACCGAAATTGCTTTCATAATCAACTCCAGAGTTTAAAAAACCATAGGAAACAACACATATTTTAAAGTAGGTTAAAAATACTGTTTGGCTCACTGGAAGAAATTGGCATATTTATTCAGTCAGTTCATCACACTGAGATCAATACAAAGGATATTTGTATGATGGCTTAAAAATAGTGATATATTTTAATAAAATTCTCAGTCTAAAATACAAGTTTCCACACTTATAACTCTCCTTTGGCCATTAGAAGGTCTTCAGTCCTCCAAATAACTCATTTGGCAGAATGCTTATGAACACTACGACTATGATAAAGAGCCCAACTACTGGCATCATACAGGCCAGAGGAGGACCTTTCATTTGAAGAAGAGCTGCTTTGGAGTTCTATATCTCCAGTTAACTTTGCAGCAACTGTGCCCTGTCTGAGCACAATAGACCTGAGATACATTTAGTTCTAAATAAACTTTGACCGAGAGTGTAGATGTAGCTCAGTTGGTAGAGTGTGTGCCTAGCATACAGGAAGCCTAGAGTTCCATTCTCAGCTCATGAAACCACAAAGCCAGGAACATGGTGGTGTGTGCCTGTAACTGCAGCACTCAGAAAGCAGAAGCAAGATCAGTTCAAGGTCGTCCTTGGCTGCATCGGGAGACCAGCCTGGGCTTTATGAGTCCCTGCCTCAAAATAAAGAAACTAGGTTGCATGTCTGTTTGGACAAGACTAGAAAGAGGATCTCCAGGATCTAGGGGAGCCACGTGAGAGGTATGGGCTGCTCTGAGGACCTCAAATAACTTACTCTCTTAGCAGAGGTGGATGTCCAAAGGAGGCAAAACTACCCAGTTTCACACTGGGTAATGTTCCCTGACAGTTCAAAGAAAAGTGCTAGCAGGAGACTTCTGGCATCCATGCCTAACAGCACTCTGCCTAAGTGCTACCACGTCCCTCCACCTGGTCCCACCACCACTCTCATTCAGCAGTAGATACACTGACACACAGGGTCATCTTTCAGGATGTTCAGATAAGAGAAGAGGGCACACATTATGGTTTCAATGACACGGTAATCGTATGCTGTTGTTTAAGTCTCACAAAGCTACTTATCAGTAGGACTGATGCTCATTACCCCATGTACATAGCATTCGGGATGCTTTGGCCAATTATTCCTCACCCCCCCCCCCAAAGGTAGATGCTACAATCCTTCCACTGTACTAATGGGAAAAGGCATGGACTCATTGTGTTACTCACTGCTGGTGTAACTCATCGAGTACATTTAGAGACCTGGGAGTGAATAAATATTCTTGACTGATATCTACCACAACCAGGAAAGCTTAGGGACAGTCACACTCGTTAATCCTCAGCGAGACATGTATAGGTGGTTGGGACTTTCCACCCTGATGAAAAACAAAGAACCCGAGTTCTGGGGAAGTGAAAATACCAGCAGATGCCAGCGGCACAATTCACAGCCTGGCCTTTTGCCTCCCAAATAAGTTCATTTGTCTCTCCCTCCAGCAGAGGCCATACTCCTCACTACTCTATTGTTGCCATCCGCTCTAGAGAGAGTGAAATTATTCAGACCAGATTGGCCTTGCTATAAGCAGCACATCTGATACCCAGGGGCAGCTAGAGACCTGCACTTCCATCACTAATTACGTCTGCAGCTCATTTCCATGCCCCACTCCCCACTTTCTGCAGCTCTTTGCTTGCAGAATCATTGATTTTGAGATTGTCTAGGTGTTGGGCACATCTAGACAAAGCTGTCCCCTTTCAGAGAGGAAGGGGAAGTGATTTGTCTAAGATCGTGAGAGCAATTTAGCATAGCCTTGAGGTCGTTCTATCCATGCTCCTGTATCTGTCTTCCTAAGACATAATCCCAAACACAAGGATACTTCATAAGGTGGCCTGTTTGTAATGAGTCAGGTCCAGTTACTAGCAAAGTAGCCGTGGGGTGCATCTCCCTTCAATCCTTACTTAATATGCTTGGTTCTATCCATCTACATTATCTATCTATATTAATTTTTGTATGCTCTAAAGGCTTTTGTTCTTTCTCCACCTGCAGTTTGGTGGAGAGAATTTTCACTCCTAGGTTTGTCTATTCCCCATAGGTAAATATTCTAATTATCCCTTAACATAATGTTTTTGAAGCTTTTTTTCCAAGCATACTGAGAGTGCAGTTGCTAGGGTTGTCTGGATTTGTGGTGGACAAAGTGCAGCTGTATCTAAAAATAAAAACTAGCAGTTCAACAATGCAGATAAAAGACCCCCAGGAGGTCGCATCCTGTAGCTTAAACACAGGACTGGGAAATGGGTCTTGCAACTCAGGTAGACGCTCAGTTCACCAGTACAGCTTTTTAAGCTGGGCTCATTGTTGTTAGTGTGTGAGCATGATGAGCTTGTGAGAGCATACATGTGTTTATTAGCCACTGAATGTTTAAGGCTGAGTGAGAGCAAGTCAGTGTGTGTGTGTGTGTGTGTGTGAGTGTGTGTGTGTGTGTGTGTGTGTGTGTGTAGGCATTGATGATTTAATGACAGATTTATAACACCGTATCTATCAGGGACCCAGCACGAAGCAGATGGCAGTCTCAAATTGGGTAATTCGAGGAGAGCTTAATAAAGGGGTTGATTTTGAAAGTGTGGGCAGAGTGCAGGGAAATCACAAGGCCCAAGGATAGTAATAGGACACAGGTCTGCATGGCAGAGGGCAGAAGGCTGGGGCTGGAACTAAAGACACACGGGCATGTGAGGAGAGGGAAACCCCACCAGCACCCAGAACAGAGACAAAGCAATGCCCCGAGGCAGGGAGAAGCTTGAACCAGAAGGCACATATGAGATTTAGTCCAAGTCCCTCTCTTACCATGTGGAGGTTGCTAATCCCTTTATGCTGTTGCTGACAGTGTCAACCATTGCCCAGTAAAAGAACAGGCACTCACAGACATAAACAATTTTTTTTCTTAAAATCCATTTTATCTACAGATGTACATTTTCTTTACTTTAAGATTTCTTTATTTATTTTTGAGTACACTGTAGCTATCTTCAAACATGCCAGAAGAGGGCATCTAATCCTATTACAGATGCCTGTGAGCCACCATGTGGTTGCTGGGAATTGAACTTAGGACCTCTAGAAGGACAGCAGCCAGTTCTCTTAACCACCGAGCTAGCTCTCCAGCCCCCAAATATACATTTCCTTAAAGATACTTTTCTTAGGCTAGAGATGTAGCTCAGCGGTAGACCACTTTGCTAGCATGTCCAAGGTTCTGGTTCTGAGGTCAGTCCCTAGCATGTCACTAAAAGATACTTGTCTGCAATTATAAGACCCACAGGAAGTAGTGGCATAGGCCCCTTTCCTCTCATATAATCCTGTTACCCTCACAGGAAGTTAGCATCCTACATGGGTGCGCTTAGGTCTTCCAGTCCCTTATACATTTATACATCTGCAACCTAAAATTCCACATCTTCAAAGACCTCAAAAGCTCACCTCTGATCCTTATGTTAAGAGCCCCGAGCAGTGAAATCTGTGAAACCCTTTCTTTCACACCTGTGCTTTTGACCTCATTCACAGATCAGCACACCCTCCCACACAGAAAGGTTCTGAAACTTGTCAGAAACGACCCACCTTCACCAAGGCTCAAAGCCAGAGGCTTGGTCTGTCTTCATTCCTTCTAACTTAACTTCAACCATTATGACTTGCCAACAACAGACAAATGTAGTAACTGTGAGATAGATAGATAGATAGATAGATAGATAGATAGATAGATAGATAGATAGATAGATAGGTAGATAGATATCCCCAGTGCTGATTACTAGGGGGAAAACAGAAGCACTTTTTAAAAACTCCTCTACCTTTATTAAAGAATTTTAGTATGTTGCTCAAGCTTTTTTTATTCACTTTACATCCCACTCACTGCCCCCTCCAAGTCACTCCCTCCCACAATCCTCCCTACCCTCCCTCCCCTTCTCCTCTAAGTTGGGGGCCCCTTGGATATCCTCCCACCCTGTCACATCAAATCTTTGCAAGGCTAGGCACATCCACTCCCACTGAGGCCAGACAAGGCGGCCCAGCTAGAAGAACATATCCCATGGATAGGCAACAGCCCCGGCTCCAGTTGTTTGGGACCCACATGAAGACCAAGTTTCACATCTGCTACATATGTGTGGGGAGGCCCGGGTCCAACCTGTGTGTGTTCTTTGGTTATGGTTCAGTTTCTGAGAGCCCTAAGGGTCTAGGTTAGTTGATAATGTTGGTCGTCCTGTGGAGTTTCTATCCCTTTTAGAGCCCACAATCCTTCCCCCTATTCTTCCATAAGAGTCCCCAAACTCCATCTACAAACAGAAGCACTTTTTTTTTTTTTCGAGACAGGGTTTCTCTGTGTAGCCCTGGCTGTCCTGGAACTCACTCTGTAGACCAGGCTGGCCTCAAACTCAGAAATCCGCCTGCCTCTGCCTCCCAAGTGCTGGGATTAAAGGTGTGAGCCACCACCGCCCCGGCCAGAAGCACTTTTAATGATGTCTGATGTCTCAGTTCCCCTCTGAGACTCCCTAAGATAGCATTGCTACTAAAAGGCAGCTCGATTTTGGATTTCCTCTCTTGGTGTCTGGGACAAAAAAAAAAAAAAAAAAAAAAGGCCTTGTTCATCTGCTAGCTATTCCTCGTGTGCTAGGTATTTCCAGCAGGCGCTCTGTGTTGGAAACGCACCCACAGCAGCTTTTATGAAGCTCAGAGTTGGCCTGGTTCCGCTTCCATATCACAGCATGCAGATCACCAAGCTCCTCGGCCAACTGACAGAGACAGAGCTGAAGTGGGCCCTGGCGTTTATCACCCTCTCTACAGTTTCCCCTCCTCCTTCCAAACGCCACAGAATATGTGTTTTAAAGGCAGCCACTTCAGTCATTTTCACAGAAAACCATACTGTGGGAAGGCCTCTTCTGTGGGTATGTTTGCAATCCCCACAATCCCTTTCCCTCCTCACCATCCTACAATGGCAATGAAAGGACCAGTGGTCCTGAGTGAATCCAGCCCGTTCTTATGTGTGTGTCCACCCTGGCAGCACAGCACTTGTTGAGTGTTGACCAAGGAGCTAAGGGGGTTTATCTTTTCACCTCTGAGGAACTCTTGGCCTCAGAGTCTCCTTTATCTGACCAAGGCTACATACCTTATATAGTGCCAGAGAAGGTATTCAAAATCTGGCAGACTGGCCTCACAACCTGCACTTGCAGCTACAGATAAGATAATAGGACCAGTTGCCTCCCACCCCCTGGTTCCCCATGTGGCCCAGACTAGCCTGCAGCTCACTTGACCCAGGCTAGCTTCTAACTCACAGCAATCCCCCTACCTTCCTGATGTCTAGATGACAGGTGTGGGCCACTGCAGCCAGCTAGGAATGTGCTTTTAAAAATCAACAGCAGACTTTTTAAATGGCTGCTTTTGCAATTAATCAGGTCCCTAGACTCTTAAGTAAATAAACTTGGCTTCGGGCCTGTCTCTCGGGAGGAGGAGTCCCAGCAGGATCTAAGGATGTGGCCCCAGTCCCAGATGCAAGGAGACTGCCAGGCAATATTTTCCTATCGGTACAGAATCAACTGTAAAAGTGTATTTCAGCTGGCAAAGTGACTTCCCAGCAGGCAAAGCGTTGCTGAGAACAGCACCTCCTTCACAGAGAAACCCGAATTCCAGGCCCAACTCTTGCCTCCCAAGTCAAACCCGGATCC
>JADRCD010206977.1:571-15156 GCA_019843815.1 Montemys delectorum
CTGGCTGAAATTCTGAACTTTTCAGTACTTTCCCAAAAAAAAAAAAAAATAGCTAAAATAAATCAACATGAATGTAGACATATTCTTATTTTAAGCTAATTTTTGTCTCATAAGTTCTTTTATAATTATTAAGAAATTTATTTATTAACATTACATCCCAATTACAGCTTCTCCTCTCTCCTATCCTCCCAGATCCTTGCTCCTCCCTACCTTATTTCACTAGTCCCTCCTCCTTTTCTCCTCAGTACAGGAGAAGTTTCCCTTGGATAAAAAACAGCCTTGGCATATTAAAGTGCAGTAGAACTAGGCTCAGCTTTTCCTATAGAGACTATATTACACAGTCTAGTTAAGCAAAAGGGATCCAAAGGTAAGCAGCACAGTCAGACAGAGCCCTTGCTCCCACTGTTAAGACTACCACATGAAAAGCCAACTACACAGCAGTTACATGTATGTAGAAGGCTTAAGTTCATTTTTGATACTCTCTAGCTGATGGTTCAGTCTCTATGAGTCCTTTTGGGCCCAGGTTATTTGATTCTGGAAATTTTCTGTGGTGTCTGTAAACAGGTTTTTAAAAGTAGTAGTTTTAAAAAAAAAAACTTGGCTAGCTCCCAAATAAATGAGACAGAGACTATGAGATTTATCTGATAAGTTTCACAGAAAATTAGCTGAGTAATTATTAACCTATTCTATTCCTCCAAGTTATTCTGGCTCCCTCTCAGCCAAAATCCCCACGATACTTGCTTTTTTGTATTGAACTTCCTCTCTTTCCTTCAGGTCCTTTTCCATGGTGTCATCTCTTCTGACTGAATAATTTCTTTTCTCCCTTTCACCTCCCCTGCACCCAACATAGGCTGGCAAAAATCTCAACCTGTTCTTTCAGTTACTTTCCAGTCAGTTTTTATTAACAAACAAGAGAAGAAATTGGGAGCAATGTTTTCACAAACTTGAGGAGGGAGAATCTTAGAATACGATTACATTGCCATATACAGATTATAAATAGATATTGAGGGGCAGTGAAATAAGCTTTTGAATGATACAGGAATAATCTTTGCACAGTGTACAAAAGTATGCCTACAGGTGTTCTTTGACCCCTCTGTCTCCACCAATCTTTCCTTCTCCTCTTCAACCAGATTCCCAAGCTCCACTTAATGTATGACTGTGGGTCGGTCCATGCGTCGGTTTCCATTATTCACTATGCGAAGCTTCTCTGATGACATTTATACTAGGCTCCTCTTTGCAAGTATACTAAAACATCATTAATGTGTCAGGGATGAACTCTCTCTCATAGTGTGGGTCTTAAGATGAGCCAGTCATTAGTTGGCTATTTCCTGAATTTCTGCTCCATCTTTGCACCTGCATGTCTTATAGGCAGAACAAACTGGTTCTAAGACTTTGTAACTGGGTTGGTGTACCAATCCCTCCATTAGAATTTTTGCTTGGTTATGGGAAATGGCCATTTCAGGCTCTGTATTCCCTATTGCTAGGAGTCTTTGCTCAGGTCACCGTCATAGACACCTGATAGTTTCTGTTGTCCTAGGTTTCTAACTCATCTCTGAGACACCTCTCTCACTCAAATTGTCTCTCCCAGTACTATCTTCCTCCATCCTACCCTATCTGATCCCTCAAGTTCCCATTCACAACACCTCTCCAGCTGAGTCCCCCACCTGATGTATTTCCTATTTCCCTTTCTCAGTGAGATTCAAGCATTTCCCCTTGGGCCTTTCTTGTTACTTAGCTTATTTGGGTTTGTAGATTGTAGCATGTTTATACTGTACTTCATGGCTAATATCCACTTATAAATGAGTATATACAATGTTTGTCTTTCTGAGAGTGGATGATTTCACTCATGATGATCTTTAATTGCTGAGAAATACTTCATTGTGTAAATGTAGAACATTATTTTACCCATTCCTTAGTTGAGGGATATCTAGGTTGTTTCTAGATTCTAAAGCTGCTAGGAACATACTTGAGTGTCACTGTGGTATGGTGGAACATATATTCTGTATTTGTCCAGGAGTCATATACATGAGTATTGAGAAAATTATTCCTAATTTTCTGAGAAACTGCCAAAATGGTTTCAAGACTAGTTATACACATTTTGACTCTGACAAGCAATGGAGGGGTGCTCCACTATCTCCACACCCTTGCCCTCATGTGCTGTCCCTTGAAATATCTATCTTAATTATTCTGACAGGTGTAAGAGGGAATATCAGAGTTGTTTTGATTTGGATATTACTGATGAGTAAGAATTTCCGTATTTCTTTAAGTGTTTCTTGGCCATTTAAGATTCATCTACTGAGAATTTTCTATTTAGATAGGAGTGCCATTTTGTAGTTGGGATATTTGGTTTATTGATATCTAGGTTCTTGTATTCTTCGGAGTTATTTTCTAGAGCAGATATGTAATAAAAAACTTCTAAAATTATATACTTGAATAAACAAGTAAAAGAAAATATTTTACAAGAGCTATACTTAAATAAATTTTCTTACTAGTCATATCCAAAAGCATACAGAAGGGATGTATAGATAAAAAAGAGTTATACATGCATATTTTAAATAAAATTATAAAAGATTAATCAATCCAGTTGTGCTTAAGTGGTAATATACCCTTTTAAATAAAATAATGTCTAAAGGATAAAATCCAATGAAAGAAAAGATTTAAGAGATGGAAATCAAGTTTAAAATACACATTTTAACATTAAAATATATTTAAATGTCTAGTTATTTTTATTTTATTTATATATTCTTTGAGAATATCATACAGTTATGTCATGCATTTTGATCCTCAACTTCCCTATTACAATATCTCCCACAGTTCCATTGTTATGTCACTCTTATAACTTTGTCTGAGTCAATTTTTAAATGTACTGAATCCAATCAGTGATTATGCTTCAGAAAATATGTTTACTTATATTTTATATGTATGATATATTGATGTGTTGTGATTATCAAAACTTCTGATATGCTTTCTGTCAGACAAAACATAACAGAATAGTATTTTTGTATTTTTCTGGGTTACAAACTAAAACATAAGCAGTTTCAACTGTTCATCTTCCCTAGAACTTGTCCATATGCATGGATCACAATATTTTATTAGATACAAAAAATAAATTAGAACTTTTAATTTCAAAAACTAATTATAATAAAAGACATAAGAGAATAATTTTAGTTTCCATACTTTTCAGTTTACATTTTTGCTTCTGTTGTAATCAGCTATTTTAGGTTTACCATCTGTGTTTCATGTGGAGAAGCACAATTTCAAAAGAAATGTAAAGTTATCAAAACAGACAGCCAATTAAGTTTAAGTTCATACGCTAAAATTCATAAAATAGCAGCAGTAAAATTAGAAATTACACCCACATACACACTGAAAGAAAATGCTGAAGAAAAATACTGGTAAATATATTTAACTTTTTAATGTAAAAATCAATTTAAATTATACTGGGTACATTTAACTTTTTGGTATTACTTTCTATAAAGTTTCTGGATATTCAAACTCTTAGTTGATTTTAATCCATGCGATTATTTGCATGAGACAGTGAACATGTATGTGCCTTGGACTAACTTTGGTGTGCTGTTGCTTGCTTCTATATTGTTGGGCAGTGTTTTTCTCTTTTGATGCTGTGCTTCAGGAACCTGTACTTCTATAGGATTCTACTTCCTCTGCCTTCTGTCTCATCTCAGGACTGTTCAAATTACAGAGTCCCCACCCACTTAGCTTTTACAGTGTTCAGAACTCAGGTTGTCAGATGTATACAACTATTTTTACAAGGCATACTATCTCCCTAGTCCAAAGCTTTTGTTTTATTTTGAGTAGGCATGTATTCTAGTAATTTTGAAAGTGTAAGATATATTAAGCTATATAATTTGTAATTAGAGTACTTTGAACCATAGAAATTCAACTAAGGCTTTAGGAATGAGTATATAGTGGGTTTTCAGATTCTTGAGCTCTGGATCCTTGGATTCAACCAAAAGCATAGCAAAATATTTGGATACTGATGTTATAACTCAGATGCCCAGCACTCACATAAATACTGCTGTGGTAACACATGTCTGTAACAACAATTGTTCTATGGCAAGATGGGAGTTAAGGACAGGAGAAAACCAGGAAGCTCATGATCCAGCTAACATGCTACAAAGAGGAGGAAACAATTAGAGATTCCATCTACTACAAGGGGTTAGAAGATTATTGAAAGACACCTTCCTAGTCCTATTCCAACTTTTAATGCTGCCTCAGTCTTCTAAAAAATTAGTTCATCTTAAATTAGTATTGTAAAATTAATGAGTATTAAATTAATTTAAAGAGTATGTATTCCTGACTCATAGTTAATGCTGATAAAAGAAAGCATTTTTCAAAATTGGCTCCTAGTTCCATTTTAAATCTAATGAAGGGTCAGGGGACATGCATAAGTAGTGCATAACTTATTTCTATATTGCTAAGCATATATTATGCCACACACACAGATGCAGCCAAATTGTTGAATTTACATAAGATAAATAGTCAGCTGTTAGAAGATATTTTTTATATCTTAAGGGATATTTTATGTTCTCTTTTACTTATTTACCATAAAGGCATCAAATTTAGTGTTTAATACTTGCAAGAGATATATATTACTTGAAATGCTCTTTTCTCCCCTAAAAGTCTTGACCTTGATAAATTAATACTTCTCTAATGATATTTTAAACATTAGACACCATTCACTGTTAAGATCAAATTTATGAAAGTGAATTATAAAATCAGATGAACTTTATACTTGCTCTCACAATACTCATAAATATCTTCATACCTAGAATAGTTCTACTAAATAGCAGGACTTTAATACACATTAGAATATAAAGTTGTGTGAGTGGATGCAGAATAACATAATAAATTTAGATATAGCCATTGTCAGTTATAAGATTTTAAAATAAATGATTACTTGAAATCTGTGCTAATTTTGGAAGTTTACAATTTCTATGGTTGAATCCCTTCAGAACATGTCTGAATATTAAAAAATAATTTGATATAAGCTATGTGTCTGGAAGAAAGAGTCTTGCTTTGCAAAATATTTCAGTAGTGTAGGGATGTTTTTGTTTATTTTAGAAGTATTTATATAAACAGTAATACTAGAGAATAAAATTTATGGTTAAACTTCTACAATACACTAGTCACTTTTTCATAACAAAACTATACACACTTGAATGCCAGGACAGGGAAGAAGGAGTGGGTGGGTTCGTGAGCAGGGGGCGCAAGGAGATAGGATAGGGGGTTTTCAGAGGGAAAACCAGGAAAGGGGATAACATTTGAAATGTAAATAAAGAAAATAGCTATTAAAGAAAAAAAAAAGAAATGACAACTACCACATTGATTAAAACATGAAGACATTAAAAAATAAATGTCAATATGGTCTAAATATGAAAGATTTAGTAGGAAAAGTATTATCTAACTTTCAAAGAGAGTCTTATATTCTTTGTGTTATTTCTTTTTATATAAAAAGCATTTACTGACTACCTTAATGAGAATCATTTTAAACAGTTCATATTGTGTGTAAAGTAGTGGCTCACTTCAGAGAATAATCTTCACTGTTAATTGGATTTCTTTGACCAGCCGGCATTTTCATCATCTGCACATTTAATAACTGAATCAAAGGCTTGAAAATTACAAGACCATCGTGGAGAGATGCTGCTAATTCCAGGTGACAAGTCAGAAAGCATTTTATGTGCTATTTTTCCCTTGTTGATATATTTATATCTTGAGTCATTGCATTCTGTCAGCAGAAAACAGTTTTGGCTTTTTCATGCATCCCTAATGAAGACAATTAAAATATGTGATATATATTATACGAATGGGATCTCTTTTTAATTCTTTATTGTTTGCTGCCATAGTGATCATTTATATTAAATGAGCCTTGAAGTAAAACCAGCTTGATGTTCTGTTTTTAATTTATCTCTTTAGGTGATACTGACTGTTGTTAAGAGTTCAAATGAGAACTTGTAATATTAGTGATAATTAAATGATATTTGTAAATAGAAATATTTCAAGTAGCTTGCCACACAGAAAGTTTTCAATAGTAAATCTGTAATTGATCTAAGATGAATACGTAATTTTCTATCCCTATACAATTAATTAATTCTAACATAGTTACATTTTTGTTCCTTAAATAATAGATCATGCTGAAATGTTAACACATTCTATTTACTTAGATTAAGAGAGGAAAGCATATTTAGAGACCAGATTCTACCTCCATATGCCCAAACAAAGAATAACTGTTAATTGAGCACAATCTTCATAGCTACTCTCCTATTTGGACTTAGACAAAAAATGGGTCTTGGTCATACTTAGTGTTAGGCTATGATAGAATTAAAATAATAATTATTATAGTAAAAATAGAGAATCTTACAGTATTTCCTAACTATCTAAGTTCTGTTATTAAGACCAGTGGCAAATAGAATGCCAGAAAGAGAAGAAATCTTAGAAAACTTATACATCCAATTCCTTGATGATACAAATGAAGCTCTATGTCCTTCCAAAGGAAGCAGTGTGCCATAGAATGTATGGAACTATAGCTGTACCCAGTATTATATGAATACTATTTTTTTCTACCACATTGACTATATGTCTTAGTTAGGGTTTTACTTCTGTGATCAGACACCATGACCAAGGCAAGTCTTATAAAAGACAACATTTAATTGGGTATTTTGACACTTGAGAATATCCAGGAATTGTAACAATTGCAAGAATCTCACTATATAAACAGCAAGTTGTTTGTAGCCATTTGGTTACAAATCTAATTTTTGTCAGGAAAGTCAGACATTCAGGTTACTATGTAAATATCTTCCTTATTTTATGTGTTGGTCATTGGTGAGCCTAAAGATAGTGGGTGAGTAAAACTGAACAGTGAATAATAACAAATGTTCACCTATCCTCTATACTGTGTATTTCTTTATAATTTTCTTGTTTTGATTTTTAAAATGTATTTCAAGAACAATTCTTAATTTGTAGCTTTTACATTGTGAGTCTCCGGCTGAAAAACCTGGAGGACTGATCTTGATTCACTCCACTCAGCTGGAATAATTGCTCACCATGTCTAGAGCAGGATTCTAAGCATCTATAAACCAAACAGGTAAATCCAGTTTCCCAAATCCCCCAAAACAAACAAACAAACAAGAGTGGCTCTGAAACACTTAGTAAAATCAAATTAGTATTCAGCTTGCAGAGTGCAGGAATGTGCTATCACAGGAGAAAGGTATTTATTAATCATACCCAACTATGAACTAAAATAACAATTGTTATTTACCAAATGTGTACACTGGTACAATAGTAGCAGCAACTGGATTTAAGGCCGAATTCATAGATGGAATCTGTGTCTGAAATCACTCTTGGAACAAAATACTAGTAGATAGATTAAGTAATAGGCCATTACTTAAAGATAAGGGACTGAAGGAGCTGAGGGGGTTTGCAGCATCCATCGTGGGGGAAGCAACAGTGTCAAGGTCAGGCCCTCCAGAGCTCCCGGGACTGGACCAGCAACCAAAGAGTACACATGGAGGGACCCATGGATCCAGCCGCTTACCTGACAGAGGATGGCCTTGTCTGGCATCAGTGGGAGGAGCAGCCCTTGGTCTGTGGGGATTGGATGCCCCAGTGTAGGGGAATACCAGGGTGGGAAGGCAGGAGTGGGTGGGTAGGTGGGGGAGCACCCTCATAGAGGCAGGGGAGGGGATGGGATAGGGAGTTTCTGGAGGGGAGACCTGGAAAGGGGATAAGATTTGAAATGGAAATAAAGAAAATAGTCAATAAAAATAATAATAATAATAATAATAATAATAATAATAATAATAATGATGATGCAAAATACAATGACTTGTTTTTATACGTATAGATTAGTGGACTCCTCAAGCCCCATCAGACAAACTTCTTTAGCAGTATATGATGATTAATACAGAGATCCACTATTGCTCAATACACAGAGAGTAAAAGGTTATTTAAAGTATAAAGTATATACATTTCTTTTATGTCTTTTCTGGGTTTCCTAAAAAATTTTGTAGGCTATAGTGGGACACTTAGCATTTTTTCTTTGGACATATCTACATACATATACATATATGTTTTATTGTATTTTATTTTTCCATCTAAACATGTATGCAATAAAAAGAATGCATACTATGTATATGCAAACATATATGGGGGCATTTTGGGAGAGTGAAGTTGTATATGTGTACAGCTGTAAGAAACTGGATATTAACACTGTGTGTCTCCTTAATTTTTTACCCACCTTACTTACTGAGGCAAAAATCATACCAATCCACCAGACCTCACCCCCACCCCCACAGAGCTCCAGGATCTAAACCACCAACCAAGGAGTACACATGGAGGGACTCATGGATCTAGAGGCATATGTAGTAGTGGATGGCCTTGTTGGTCATCAATGGGAGGAGAGGCCCTTGGTCCTGTGAAGGCTTGTTGCCCCAGTGTAGGGGAATGGCAGGGCCAGGAAGCAGGAGTGATGGGTTAATGAGCAGGGGGTGGTGGGAGGGGATAGAGGGTTTTTCTGAGGGGAAAACAGGGAAGGAGATAACATTTGAAATGTAAAGAAAGTATCTAATAAAAAAATCCCTTAAACACAAGATTTTGAATATTTTAAGACCAGATAGTTGACTGTAACCCAATGAGTGATTGGTTATATACATAAATAAATAAAACCAAGGTTCTCTGTAAGTGGAATATGTTCATATAGTTGTTTGCACAGTCACAAATATTTACACATTATCTCTCAGTTTGAACTGATAAACATAGAGACAAATAATTATGTTATTTTTCTTCCTTAGTATGATTTGATACAGAGAAACCACTTATAAACAATATTCCCTGACAATCTATGTTCTCATGCTAAAATTGAAATAAAACATATCACAATTGTCCCAAATTTTTTGAGAGAAAATTGTAACATGGGAGAAACAATGTAAGTAACATGAAATCCTTTGTAAGAGAGTTCTACAGAGTGAACTATGCCTTCTGTTTTCTTACCATCTGGGACTGGATTTTAGTAAACTATTTATCCTACTGTCTTGTATTGGGAATAGGTTTTTTTAAACACAAGGATTAGATTTCCATCCCTGTGAGAAGTTATATTTTTATCACTCATCAATCAAATCCCAAGCCTCATAAACTGCTTGGCATAAAACAGTAACTCAATTGATGCATTGCACTTAATGTAATTATTCTTCATTTTCTATGTACAAATCTATTGAGAATTTTTCAATGTCATGCATACATCCTCCTGTATTTTCAAAAACTATGTTCTCCAACAATCTACATTGTAGGACATTTTCCCTTTTCCCTTTCAAAAGCAGCAGTATTTTTCTTGACAAATCTTATAGTCTTGTCTTTCCTAACCTTCAGGACTCAATTTTTTTATACTACTTACTTCTTACTTGGAATCTTACCAGAACTCCAGTGGAAAGTTATTTATTTAAAAAATGTTTACATATGTTTCCACAGATTTAGGTGATATTTGGAATCTAATTATTTATCTAAATAGCAGTCTATTTATACTTTATTGCATGGCCTACTTAAAGAATTTTAGAAATTCTTTAAGAATGTAGAACTGAGGCTTTGATATATCTATATTTCATCCTACAGCTTATAAATATGTTTTTAACATGTACTTATCAAATACTTCCAAAATATTTATAACTGAAAAATAACAAAGATATAATATTGACTATGTAAATTGCTCTGAAAATTTGAAGGGCAGCTAAGTATGCAAATTTTGAAAACTAATTTGTAATGTGTTAGATTTCTTTTCATTGTAACCAAATTCTTGGCATAAACAATTTAACTGTTGCAGTTAATTTTGACAGGTTTATAGAGTTTTGTGCATGTTCATAACCAATATTCATCATGGTGGCAGAAACTTGTCATGGAAGTTAATTTTTACTTCTTGATGGACAAGATGTACAGAAAAGTGAAAAAAAAAAGAGTCAAAGGAAAGTTAGAGCCAAGGCACACTTCTAAGGACATACTTTGTTCTATTACACCACATTTCCTGTATGTACCACATCTCAATAATGCTAGCTTGTGATGAGTATATAACGACTATTAATCACTTGATTAGGTTAGGGCATCATAGTCTGACTATATACATACCTGAAGATAAGATTCACTAATTTCTTGGCTGTTTCTCAAAGACAGACATTTAGAAATAAAATTTAACTATTATACAGTACTAATCAATTTAACTATCCTTTTTCTAAGAGCCAAAAATTAATTTTAGAAATATTTGTGAGGGAAAGTGGTACTTGCAATTAAAAAGTGTATTGAAAAAGGAGATGTGCCTAATGCATGGAAGAAATAGACCATACTAATATCAGATCCTGCAATATAATTTAAAGTTGAAATATATCACAATGGTAGTTATGCCATTAGGATACTGTAAACATGTTAACATTTCATTTATGACTTTATGTTAATTTATAGAATATGTGGATAATTTTAATTATATTGATAGCTATTTTGATAAACTTAATTGTAATTTTGTTTTATTACTGTGTTGCTGGGATGAGGTTCCAGAAAGGCTGAACAATAGCGTATATCCAAATATTGTCCTGTTTTATCTTCTTTTCCTGTTTTCTTTTTCCTTCTTTCTTTCTGGTTTGCTTTATTTTACAATGTATAAGTGTGTCACTCTACAAATTGATGTAGACTTCACTTGGCAGCCAGTCTATTACTGAAAATTGAAATCTCCAACTTCACTATACTAAGTTTTAACATTGTTATAATTTTTTTGGTGGGAGGATAGAATAAACACTACAAATAAATGCCCAATCACTAACATGATATTGAGAACAAAGAATGTTTCTTGGTAATATTATTACAATAAGTCTTATTTTGGTTGAAGTCTCTAAAGTTTAAAATATTTACTTTTAATTGATGATAAGTAATAAGTGTGCATACCTCTTCTGTACTTCTTCCGCATTTAATAAATTGTATATTATTGTACTATAAATTCTAAATGTCAGATATAAATTTGATAAGCATTATATTAAAATTATGTCTATCTATGTATTATATATTTGAGACTTCATATTTAAAATATTAACTGTCTTTCATATTGTTTTTTGTTTTTTTATCTTTCATATTTTAAACATTTAATTTTTCATTCTGTGTTAATTTGAAGATATTGCTTTAGATTTCATTAATTGCAACTAGTGAATATCAGAAAAAATTTTTTAATGTGTAATTAATATATGACACAACTGTGAAGTAAAAACAAGGAAAATATATTTGGATATTGAACAGTTATTTATTCCTTTTTTCTGATAATGTAAGTTCTGAAACAACAAAATATACAAATTATTTCCTAGATATTGTAAAACATTGAAAGTCATAAATGCCCTGAATTTTGATGCAGTTTTGAAAAATGAAGTGTAAGCATGATGTCACTTTTTCTTTTGTTGAAATATTAAGACATACAATACATTTTATAAAATATTCTTCACACCAATTAATTAATTTGTATGTTATATATAACAAGGAAAAAAGAATACCTATTGCTTTTGGTTGAATTTTTCTGTTTATCATGGTGTATTGTATTATAATTGGTAAATTACATCATTTATTCATGCATTCAATATGTATTTCTGTGTCATAAATATAATGAATGTATTAAAATGTAGAAACATAATAGTGGTCCCTTTAATAATGTTTCTCTCAAAAGAAGTTATTTATCTAAATATGTGTTATTTATCTAAAAATCAAAAAAAATCTGTATAAAAATCCTGATAGCTTTTTCTGATAAAATTTGAGATATCTGATATATTTTCTTACTCTGAAAAACTATTTTTCTTGTTTTTAAATAAATATAAACATTGTTCCAACGTTCTAAAGAAAAGAATAAGTTATTTGCATGTTTGCTGAAATAAATTCTGGAGAAGATGAATAACTGGAGGAGGGAAATGAGAGTTCATATCCTGAACCTACTTCCAATCTACTGTGCTTTCAGCATGTGATTGAAAATACAGTTTCTTCATCTAGCTGTCTGATGCCACACCCCTCCACATTATAAACTGTCCCTCTGGAACCAGAACCATATGACAAAATATAGTATTTCCTCCACAGGCCACTCTTCATCAAGATATTTTATCACAAATGCAGACATGGTATACCAATAGGAGTACTGCAGGCCATACATTATTAAATAACATATAGAATAAAGTTATTAAAATGGCTTTATTTTAAGTTATTTAATTCTTTGAAAATTTCAAACATTTATGCAATGTATTTTGGCCATATTCATCTGCTATTACTTCCCTAACACTCCATAATCTCCTCATTCCATCTCATGATCTATGTCTCATTTCAACTTCCTATCTTCTTTCTGTGTGTATATAGCTATGGAGGACATTCACTGAGGCATGGACCTCAGTTGGCATAGATCAAAGTAGCTACTCTGGTAGTGGTGAAGTCTTCAAAAACTATGGAGATCATGCAAAAACTCTGATATGCTTTATTTTGTCAAAGTCCTGTGTGGATAATTCCAGCTGCTGTGAGTTCATCTCCAACAACATTATCATGTCTAGTGGTTAGCATTTCATAATTGTCTTCCCTAACCTTTGTCTCTCACATTATTTCCATTCCTCTTCTAAAATGTTTGCTGAGACTTTTTAAACATAATATTTGATGCTATGTGTATAGTCACAAAATAAATGTCTGACCAGAAATGCAAATAAGTAGCTGCTTTAGTATAGACTATATAAAATGATTTTAAAATGAGATGTTATAAATACAAATAAAACAGTATTCAAAATTATGTTATTTTTAAAGTGACATTTTCAGCAGTCAACTCTTATGTTAACAATCAGAAAGAGAGTTAAGTATAATTCATCAGAAACATCCTGTCTCTTGAAGAATGACAGTGGTTAGAACTTTAAGTTCAGTACAACTTCAGTGAATGAGCTGATACATGAAACAATAATCAGTTAATGTACAAGTATGTTTTTCTAAACATTCCACAAATTCATTATTTTTTTTTAAAATATTCATTTATTTTATGTGCACAAGTACACTGTAGCTCTCTTCAGACACATCAAAAGATGGCATTGGATCTCATTACAGAGATTTGTCTGCAACCATATGGGAACAAATATATTATTTATTAATTATTTGTGTCTGTATAGGGGGGAGTAAGTATGACACATCATACTTTTGGAGGTCAAAGAAAACATTTCTGGAAGCTAATTTCCTTTTCTACCACATGAGGCCCTTGGGGCCTGAATATGGTTAGCAGAATTAGTTACTGACACCTTTATCCAATAAGCCATCTTATCTTAGTTCTTAAAGGCAAGTCATTACTGTCTTTGATCAATGATTTATAGGCAGAATTTGTTACTTTATTTTTTGCTAACACATCTTAAAGAAGTAGGTTGTTTAAAAATATCCTCCATTAATTTATCCCGCATTTCATTTTTCTTTATCAGACAGTACTCAATTCATAATTACAAAGACTTAAGAAAATATATTGTCATTTTAATATCTAAATGAATCAAGTAAAAACAATATTGCATATATTGTCATATGAGGAATTATTTAATACATAATTTACATTTGTATGGCTTTTCTGATTAAAAAGCCATGTTTCTATGAACTTCTGGGGGAATCACCATCCCTGACTTCAAGCTGAACCATAGAGCAATAGTGATAAAACCACATGGTATTGGTACAGCCACAGGCAGGTAGATCAATGGAATAGAATTGAAGACCCAGAAATGGACTCACATATTTATGGTCACTTGATCTTTGACAAACAAGCTAAAACCATCCAGTGGAAAAAAAAGACAACATTTTAAATAAATGATGTTGTTTCAACTGGTAGTCAGCATTTAGAAGAATGCAAATTGATCCATTCTTATTCCTTGTATAAAGCTCAAGACAAAGTGGATCAAAGACCTCCACATAAAATCAGATATGCTGAATCTTATAGAAGAGAAATTGGGGAAGAGCCTCAAACACATGGGCATAGGGGAAATTTTCCTGAACAGAACATCAATAGCATATGCTCTAAGATCAAGAATAGATAAATGGGACCTCATAAAATTGAAAATTTTCTGTAAGGCAAGGGACAGTGTCAATAGGACACAATGACAACCCATATATTGGAAAAAGATCTGTACCAACTCTACATCTGACAGAGGGCTAATATCCAAAATATGCAAAGAACTCAAGAAGGTAGACTCCAGAAAATCAAATAACTCAATTATAAAATATGATACAGAGCTAAACATTGAATTCACATCCTAGGAATCTCGAATGGCTAAGCACATAAATACATTTTCAACACCCTTAGTTGTCATGGAATGCAAATCAAAATGACCCTGAGATTTCACCTCACACCAGTCTGAATGACTAAGAACAAAACTTCAAGTGACAGCACATGTTGATGTGGATTTAGACAAAGAAGAACACTCCTCCACTGCTGGTGGGATTGAAAACTAGTACACCCTCTCTGAAAATCAATCTGGTATTTCCTCAGAAAATTGGAAATAGTATTACCTGAGGACCCAATAAAAAATGAGCACATATGGTATGTACTCATTGACAAGTGGATG
>JADRCD010206977.1:15166-38718 GCA_019843815.1 Montemys delectorum
TGAAGCTCAAGAAGAAGGAAGACCAAAGTGTGGGTGCTTCAGTCCTTAGAAAGGGGAGCAAAATACTCACGAGAGCAAATATGGAGAAAAAAATGTGGAGCAGAGACAAAGGAAAAGCCAACCAAAGACTACCCCCGCCTGGGGGTCCATCCCATAGTCACCAAACCCAGACACTATTGTGAATGCCAAGAAATGCATTAATGATAGGAGCCAGATACAGCTGTTTCAAGAGGCTTTGTCAGAGCCTGACAAATACAGAGGTAGAAGCTCACAGCCAACCATTGGACTGAGCTCAGGCTCCCCAGTGGAGAAGCCAAAGAAAAGACTAAAGTTGCTGAAGGGGTTTGCAACCCGATAGCAAGAACAGCAATATCAACCAACCACCCAGAGCTCCCAGGGAATAAGCCACCAACCAACGTGTACACATGGAGGGACCCATTGCTCTAGTCGCATAAGTAGCAGAGGATGGCCTTATCAGGCATCAATGGGAGGAGTGGCCCTTGGTCCTGTGAAGGCTCAATGGATGCCCCAATGTAGAGGAGTTCAAGGGTGGGGAGGCAGGAGTGGGTAAATGGGTTGGGGAACATCCTCATAAAAGAAATGGGATAGTGATTTTCAGGCAGGGAGTGGTATGTGGAACCGGGAAAGGTGATAACATTTGAAATGTAAATAAAGAAAATATCCAATAAAAAAGTGTAAAATAATAATGTCACCAGGGGTTTAAGAAGTTGTAGACTGATAACATGCATCCTTCTCATGTCTAGAGTGTTAGGAAATTTTAGTTTTTCTCTTAATACCAAATACCATAATAAATGTACTCCTTTTAATCTTGTTTGGAAGTAATCTTAGAGTAAGTATATATGAATTATAATTTGCAAGAATTAATCAGAAATTTTTTCCCTAATGGCAATGAATGCCTTAATTCTTGTCTCAATGTAAAGGATGACCTTTTGCACTCAATTTTCTTAACAAAAAGCAATGCACTAGTTACATGTGTTCCTACTCATCTCTGATAAAATTTAAAATGTAGATTCTTTTTTTTATTAGACATTTTATTTATTTACATGTACATTTTCCCTTTCCCAGGTTCCCCTCCAAAAAACAAACAAACAAACAAAAACAACAAGAACAAACTCCTTTTGCCTCCCCACTCCCCATGCCTGCCACCCCACCCTCTCCCACTTATTGGCCCTGGCATTCCCCTACACTGGGGCACAGCACCTTCACAAGGCCGAGGTCCTTTCCTCCTATTGATGATCGAATTTGCAATCCTCTACTATACACATGCTGCCAGAACATTCAGTCCCACCATGTATAGTCCTTGATTGGTGGTTGGGTCCCTGGGAGCTCTGAGGGTACTATTTAGTAATTGTTGTTCATCCTAAGGTGCTGCAAACCCTTCAGCTCCATAGAACCTTTCTCTAACTCCTTCACTGGGGACAGTGTACTCAGTTCAATGAATGGTCCCTCAACAGAGGAATGGATACAGAAAGTGTGGTACATCTACACAATGGAGTACTACTCAGCTATTAAAAGCAATGAATTTATGAAATTCTTAGGGAAATGGATGGATCTGGAGAGTATCATCCTGAGTGAGGTAACCCAATCACAAAAGATCACACATGGTACGCATTCTCTGATAAGTGGTTATTAGCCCAGAAGTTTGGAATACAGGAAGAACGACCCACAAACCACAAGAAACTTAAGAAGAAGGAAGACCAAAAGGTGGACATTTCATTCCTTCATAAAAAGGGGAACCAAACACCCACAGAAGGAGTGACAGAGATTAACTATGGAGCAGAGACTGAAGGAAGGACAAGCATATAGTTATCTCCTGAGAGGCTCTGACAATACCTGACTAAAATGTAGATTCTTTTTCTTGATAAATGTTAATAATTTAAACTGCCATCGGTCAATATGAAAAATGAAAAATTTGAAGGATTTAGCAATATTTTCTTACTCTCAGTTTATAATTTGCTGCTGAAAGGTAGTGGTTTTTAGAGTTACGCAGATGATTTGATACTCAAAATCCATGCATAATATGAACTGACAGTGCAGCAGTTAAATATGCTGATTTGGGTTGCCACTATTTTGTGTGGTATGTGGTTTTCCCCTGACATGTGGTCAATATGCCATGGGTTACATTTTAAAGAAAACTAATTTACCATATCCTAGACCTTACCAATCATCAAGTCTAGGAGATTTTTAACAGAATAATAAAAAAACATCAGAACAAATGTAATGAGTGACTGATACTGAAGCTTTTAACTGAAAAGCAAGGGGGCCTTTAAAATTTGCTTTAATTTCTATCTTTTGATATATTAAATATATTATTCTTCTTTGAAAATTATTCCAAATATTAGGAGTATGAATATAAGATTGTGTTCATATCAAATATTTGTAATTAAAATCATTGCTGCCGAAATGGACAAAATATACAATCCCATTTTGTCCAGTGACTATTTGGTTTGTTTATAAATGAATACAAACTTATTCCAAAAACTTAAGTTTTAAAATTATATGAACACATGAGTACATAATTTCTATGTTGCAAAGACTTTCAGAATATGTTATATGTACAACCAATACATGTAATAAAACTACACTTCTATATTTGTTGTGCAATTAAATAAAATAAGATTTTTTTAAAGCACACATCAGTTAATACTTCAAATCTTTTATCAAGTAAGGTAATTTGACAACATAAAGAATTTGTGTACTTTTATATAATACACCCAAATTTATTTATTTTACATTTGATTTCAATAAAAAAAAAATCACTTGCAGGAGGAAAATGCTTAAAACTGGAAACTCTTAAAATAAATTATGAGGTTATTATGTAGTTTTTTCTTTCAATTAAAATAGCAAAATCATATTGATTCTGTATCTTTTGATGGCTATAGATGCATGTTATACATAAAAATACTTATACAAATGTCAAATGTGTAAAAGTTCACAAAAAGGTCATTTTTCTGTTCAAATCAATCAATGTGAACAGATGGAGAGAGATCATTAGATTAGATCTTTAAACAGCAAACAGGAAGGTTTGAAACTTCTTTTAAACTTCAGTAGCTGACAAGAAATGAACACGGCAAGAGAATGCATACAGTTGGCTATGGTGTTGCTGCTCACATAATTTTGCAGACTTCATAACTTATTTATATATTCAACAAAGCACCAACAGGAGCAATGAAAATTACATTTTCAAATGTTACGATTTTTTTTTTACAATAAAGGACATTTGAAATAAGCTTTGTTTTTATGCAAAACATCTTTCAATTTTGACATCTGGTGAAGAACCATGTTCCATTCTTTTGTTCATTGATAAATCCATAATTTTACTATTCTTGGCATTAACATATTTGGTTAAAAAACACTAATTATCAAACCATATCCTGATAATGTGCTTAGTGTTCACACTTATTTTACAAATATGCACAATACTGAAATATAATGAATATAAAGATCTAAAATTCATTGTCATTCTGATGATTTGTTTACCAAAATTTACTGTCACTCATATAGTACTTTAAGCTAGACAATAAAATAAAAGTATACATAATTATATCCATCCATCTCAAGATATTGCTGTCTATAGTTTCTAATTGACTTTAAAATCTCATTGGGCGCATGCTCAGTTACATACTTCTTCTATGCCATGTGTTTACTCCAATTACTATCCAAAATTTAGAATCAAGATTTTTGTAGAATCATTGTTATATATAGGACAATGAAATGCTTTCATAAAAAGAAATATACTTCCAGAATCAATAAAACTGCATAACTTCAAGAATTATCACTCAATCATGTAAGATACATCCTTTATATTAATTTACTAACATTTAAATTTCAAATTATGTATTAACCTTGAATTTTTAGAGATCTTAAAGTCTATTCTAAAGAAGCTATTAATTTTGTACTTCAACACTTAATCATGGTTTTATATAACTACTATATTTATAAGTATGCTTTGCTCCTGTCCTTTCCTGTGAATACTGATAAGGACTTACTTCTATTCTTTATTTATTAATTTGTTATTTCCTTCTATATTATTTACTATTTAAATTATCTTCTATATGGACTATTGAAATGAGATGGCTAAGTGTGTAAACGCACCTGCAGTTAAGCCTGCAATTCTGATTAAAATTCTGGAAATGCATCTGTCGAAATAGAAAACCAACCTTAGCATCAATGCACATATGCACATATAATTCTCTCTCTCTCTCTCTCTCTCTCTCTCTCTCTCTCTCTCTCTCTCTCTTTCTCTCTCTCACACACACATACACACACACACTAATTAAGCAAATGATGTAACAAAAATAAAATATAAATATCCCTTGACATATAAGTTGAATGATAGCATATTCTTGACTATCACTATCAGGTTTCCTCAACCCCACTCTGTTGAAATAATTTCACAATTATTATGCATTCATTTACGTATGTGGAGCAATCACCACCCTGTACAGAATTCAGTGTCAGAAAATGTACATTGTTATTTATATATTCCATGAATTTTAAGATTATAATCTATGTCAAGGATTTATAAATTTGCAGTTATATGAAGAATGAAATGATTTATAAGGAGCTTTTATTTTACTTACAGCTGTGGAATAGCTTAAGTCTCAAAGAACAAAAGGCAAGTTCAAATAAATATCTGTGTGGATACATATGTTCTGTATATGAATTTTCAATAATAGATCTAATTTTAGATAATATATCTTGTTTAATGATATAAAATTAAAACAGAGCAAGTTAAAAAATGACTTTTCTACATTTAAAGAAGATATTTTAAAATACTCCGTCCACGTATTTAAAGTTTATTCTCCTCAGATTTAAAGCCAGCACTACGTTGAAGACAGTGTCTCTGATACAGTCTGGTCTCAAGGTAGGTGTACATATACTCATGGTTCATTTCACTTCTTAATCTAAGAACTATCACAGTTCTGGTTTCCTGCAGAATAATAACGTCTACCTCTGTGTGGTTCAAAATAGTGGTGGAGGGGCCTGGGCTGTGGCCCTGGCCAGCCTGCTAAGGCTCTCTCTCTCCCTGGGTGGCAGGGGGCCTGGTACTGAGTCTCTCTCTCTCCTCCCGGGGCTGGCCTGTTTGCTGCATGGCCCCTTAATTAAAAGGGAGGCAATGTATGAATGAGTTATTTTATTATAGGAAGGGGAAATATTCTAGTTGAGTGGAGAGAAGGAAAAGAGAGGAAGGAGAGAGAGAGAAAAGAGAAGAGGGAGAAAGAGCAAAGAGGAGAGGGAGAGAGCAAGAGGGTAAGAGTAAGAGAGAGAGGAAAGAACAAGAGAGAAGAGAACAAGAGAACAAAAGAGAGAGACGAGAACAAGAGAGTGAGGGAGCAAGAGAGAGGAGAGAACAAGAGAGAAGAGAACAAGAGAAGAAGAAGAGAACGAGAGAGTGGAAGAGAGCAAGAGAAGAGAACAAGAGAACGAGAGAGAGAGAGAGAAGAGAACAAGAGAGAGAGGAGGGGGCAAACCACCCCTTTTATTGTATGGGGTGTGGCATGCCTGGCTTGTGGTCAGATGACTGTGTGTAAAGTCCAGCTAGAATGCTGGGAGTTTGAGGCAGTGTCTGCCTGATAGAGCACACATCTCATGCAGGGGCAGCTGTGAGGGGCCTGGGGTGAAATCTGAGCCATGGTCTCAGGAGCGATTCACTGAACACCTTCCGTCCCTTTGAGCAAATGCTCAGTGGGTCTCCGGGGTTCCAAGTGGCTCTACTGGACTCTGGCTGTCAGAACTGCTCACTGCCCAACACCTCTGTGTCATAAAATCATATCTTTTAAAAAGTTCACATTCTACTTTTCTGTGAGGTAATTCAACTTCTCCAACATGATTCTAATCATAATCTTTGATCATTTCTAAAAGTATTAGATGATCTCTTATGACCTAACTTCCAATATCTCTTCCTATAATCTTTCAATTCTTATACTTCCATGTAGGATAACATAGGCACCCAGACTTTATCATTGTTCATAACTTTACATGCCTCTTAACCTCAATTAAAAGTGCACACCTCTGTCCACTAGCCCCCCCTCAAAAAACAACACACCACAAATAATCACATTTTCAAGTATGTTTGATGTTTTATATGCACTCTTGTTCTTCTATCAATTAATTCTTCTTACTTTAGCCAATGGCAGTCCTTCCTTTTACACTGGTTATAAAAGCTATTTACCTATTCATTAATCGAATTAAGTAGACATGTATTTGAGTGTGCTCTATCACAACCTATAAGTTTTCTATTGTGTGCAACATATCTCATAAACATATTAGAAAATTACAATTTTGTTGACATTAGTAAAAAGAAAAGAAAATACAGTATTGCTAAATTTGGAGTATATGATTTCTCCACAAGGCTCCGGTTGAGTACTTGTAACTAAATTGCTGCTATTTTGAGTGGCAGTGGATAAAACAGAAGGTAGCCTCTATCTGAAGAAAGAAGGTCACTATTTAGTCTGTATCAAACCCATGGCTCCATCCTCCCTCTAGTTTTGGTCTTTTGTGGGGTTAAGTGCTGATTGATTTCTCTGCTCTACATTTTCTGTTCTATGTCGTGTCCAAAATGTGAAAATAGTCAAATTATCAGTAATCATAGGAGTCCATGCCACACCATTATGCTACTAGCTAAAGCATCAGTTTGTAAATTGTACAATACATGATGGGGGTTTGTGTTACAGCTACAAAATTATTCTTCTGTTGTTTGGAAAGCATGGTTTCATTTGTGTAATAGTCAAAATAATGACATCATAATTTAAATATTCCTATTTTCAGATTTTCATTTTTAAAGTCAAATGCCAAGAAATTTGGACATAAAATGAAACAAGAATAGATATACCACGTCCTTAATGAGTGAATAAAATATTTCAAAAAACAACTTTTAATATTGCATTCACTTTTGAAGATAAAACAGAAAATTTCATTGTTTTTATTTGTATTATCCTGATTGGTATAGCCTTGAAAAAATTCAGTTTGTGCTGGTATTATTTTCAATTTCTCTGACTTCGTCATTTATTGTTGATATTTTATTTATTTATTTTCATAGTGGAAATTTCTGGTGTGTGTGCATTTGATATGTACATATGATTACAGGTTCATATGTGAGCACACATGTGGAAGACAAAGAATGAAATTTTAGTAGTGGTTCTATCGTTCTAGCTTGTTAAAGAAAGGTCTCATTACCTATTTGTGTTTTGCTGTATTCTCTAGACTTTCTGGATCCTGAACTTACAGGTATTCTCTTTGCACTATTCTATTCTATGACCACTGGGGTTTCAAATATGTTCCTTTGCATATTGCTGTATGTATGTTCACTTATTTAGGTTTCTCTTGCTGTGATAAACACCATGATATAAAAAAAAATATTGAATGAAAAGAACTTATTTAATTTTACAGCTGGTAGTCCATATTCTAGGAGATTCAGGGCAGAAACTCAAGACAAGATCTTCAGGGCAGAAACTTGTGAATAGCCCATCAAGGAGTACTCTTTACTGGTTTATTTCCCATGACATGCTCGATTTTCTCCTTCTCCTTCTCCTGATACACCTCCTCTTCCTCCTGCTCCTTCTTATTATTTTAATTTTATATTTTTACTCACTTTACATCCTTATTACAGCCACTACCTTCTCTTCTCTCAGTCCTATGCCTAAAATCCCCCTTTGCCTCATCCCTTCTCCTCAGAGAAGGGGAGACCCCCTCAGTGTCTACCAACCCACCCTGGGCATCTAGACCCAGCAGATCTAGGTACATCCTCTCCCACTGACATCCACCTAGACATTCCTGATGCATGATAGGGTTTATGTTACAGCTACAAATTATTCTTCTGTTGTATGGAAAGCATGGGAACATGGAAGGGGAAGGGAATCCAATGGCAGGGAACAGAGACTGAGACAGCTCCCATACTATTTGTTAGGAGAACCACATGAACACTGTGTTGCCCATATGCTGTTGATGTGTAGGACATTTAAGTTGAATCCCCTGGTTGGTGGCACAGGCTCTGTGGGCCCCTATGGTCACAGGCTAGCTGATTCTGTGGTGTTCTTGTCTCCTGATCACTCACTTCTATACCCTTCTCTCCCACAAGACTCCTAGGGTTCTGCTTGATTATTTGCTGTGGGTCTCCACATTTCCATCCATCTATTCTGGGATGATTTCTCTCAAGGAGACAGTTATGCTTAGTTCCTGTCCACAAGCATAGAAGAGTATCATTAGTGTCAGGGGTTGGCTCTCACATGGGATTGAACCCAAGTTGAGGCATCATTGGTTGGCCGTTCCTTCAGTCTCTGCTCTGTTCTTATCCTTGCACATCTTCTAACTATGACAAATAGTGAACTGAAGGTTTTGTTGGTGGATTAATGTTCCCCTCCCTCCCCTCAAAGTCCTGCCTGGCTGTAGGAGGTGGCCACCTCAGTCTGTATACCTCCTCTGGTAGAAAGATATGCAAGGGTCACCCCCATAGACTGCGTTCTCATAGAAACCAGTACCACCTACTCAGGAATTGTACCACCTGCAGATAGCTGAGCCCTTCCACACCAGTCATTATACATAAATCACCACAGGCTTGTTCACAAACTAAAGTAGTGAGAACATTTTCTTATTTGAACTTCTTCATCTTCACAGAGGACTTTGTTCTGGCTTGTGTCACATTGACAAAATACAAGGCAGACAAAACACATGGGATACCTGGTTCAAGTACAGGCCCTCAGCCTTAAATAATAATTATTTTTATCTGCTCTGTTATCTCACCAAAGCTAGAGATTAAGTGTCATGTACATAGCTTCTTAAAATTGCTACCCATTCTGTCTCCTGTTAAACATTATGAAGATCTTTTTGTATAAATAAAATAATTAAGTAGCTGCTTATGGCTTTCATTTCTTAATTTAAATAAAAGATTTATTTGTTTGTTTGTTTGGTAAAATTTAATATTTCAAGCTCAGAGCTTCCTCTCAGCTTTAGACTACTTATGTTCTCAGATGAGAATCTCAAACTGCCTTTACATTTTTATTGTGTCTTGAGCAGCAGAAACAGCTCAGCAGATGCTTACACTTCATGTTGTTAGAATCTACTCTCCTATCAATATATCAGAGTTGTTACTATTTACTATGTACCATCTGAGGTGCTCTTAACTCAAATTGGTCAGCCCACATGGCCAACACACCTATGTCTCCTCTGCCCAGCTATTGGCTGTCAGCAATTTTATTCACCCATCAGAATTAACTGGGGGCAGGTCACTCCTTATCTTATCTGTGAACTCTCTCCTCATTGGGATGAGTCTTAGGGGCCCCAAATTAGAATTAGAGTACAAACAGCTTTGTCTGGAGTCTAATTTCTTGAGCTTTTTTGTATATATTAGATATTAGCCTTTTATCAGATATAGGATTGGTAAAGATCTTTTCTCAATCCACTGATTGCCTTTTTGTCCTATTGATGGTGTCCTTTGCCTTACAGAGCTTTGTAATTTTTATGAGGTCCCATTTGTCAATTCTTGATCTTAGAGCACAAGGCATTGGTGTTCTGTTCAAGAAATTTTCCCCAGTGCTCATGTATTCTAGGCTCTTACCCACTTTCTCTCCTATTAGTCTCAGTGTATCTGGTTTTATGTGGAGTCCTTGACCCACTTGGACTTGAGCTTTGTACAGGGAGTTAAGAATAGATGCATTTGCATTCTTCTGCATGCTGACCTCCAGTTCAACCAGCACCATTTGTTGAAAATGCTGTCTTTTTTCCACTAGATGGTCTTAGCTCTTTTTCAAAGATCAACTGACCATAGGTTTGTGAGTTCATTTCTGGTTCTTCAATTCTATTCCATTGATTTACCTGCCTGTCACTGTACCAATACCATGCAGATTTTATAACTATCACTCTGTAGTACTGCTTGAGGTCAGAGATGGTGATTCCACCAGTGGTTCTTTTATTGTTGACAATAGTTTTGGCTATCCTGGGTTTTTTTTGTTGTTATTCCAGATGAATTTGAAAATTGCTCTTTCTAACTCTATGAAGAAATGAGTTGGAATTTTGATGGGGATTGCATTGAATCTGTAGATTGCTTTCAGCAAGATGGCCATTTTTACTATATTAATCCTCCCAATACATGAGAGAGTGTGGGAGAGCTTTCCATCTTCTGAAATCTTCTATTTCTTTCTTCAGAGACTTGAAGTTCTTATCATACAGATCTTTCAGTTGCTTGGTTAGAGTCACACCAAGGCACTTTATATTATTTATGATTATTGTGAAGGGTACAGAGATAAACAAAGAATTCTTAACTGAGAAATTCAAATGGCAGAGAAGTACCTAAAGAAATTTTCATTTTTTATTAGAAATTTTCTTTATTTACACTGTGACATTGAGCCATCACAATATCAATAGCCTCTTCTCCCATTGATGAGGCCCTTGGTCCAGTGAAGGCTGGATGCCCCAGTGTAGGGGAATTTGAGGGTGGACAGGCAGGAGTGGGTGGGTGGGTGGAGCACACCCTCATAAAAGCAGGAAGAGGGAGGATAGAATAGGAGGTTTCTGAGGGGGAAGTCTGTAAAGGGGATAAGATTTGAAATGTAAATAAATAAAATATCCAATAAAAAGAATAAATATAAATAAGGAAAATAAGAAAGTGCAACTTTCTCACATAAAAATAACCTCTATGTACAGAGTTAGCCACTACAAGTGCTGTGTCCAGCAAACTGCATAGGACTTGATATGTTTAAAAAAAAAAAAAAAAAAAAAAAAAGAACACAGCTCAACCCACTACATCTTTTATTAGACCTAAATATTGAGTAATTTTTATTTCTTTTCACTGCTTATAGGATTTCACTTTATCTGAGTTGCATGTGGTGTTTTTATATTCTGGTCTTCAATCTATCTAACCTTTTTTTATGTTACATGTGAAAGAACAGTTTTATTTAAGTTGTGAGTCCTTTATGTATAGATTCTACTAGTGAGAAATGACTTCAAACTTACATATATAATGAACATTGTTTTTAAGTTCAGTTTTCAGATGTTATAAAATAACTATCTGTTGTGGAATGGATATATAACTGTTTAAATAATCAAAGTTAAATCTGTCTCCTTAACCAAAAAAATATATTTAGTAATTTATTTGTTGAACAATTTTTGAAATATTATTTAACATTTGTAGATTGGTAACAAATTGCTTTGGGGATGACATAAGCCAGTTTATATTGGATTTGATTGGATTGTTTAGTTCTATTGAATTTACTGTGTGAGAATTAACCATATAACTGATTTTTCATGCTTCCTCTTTGTCATCATATCACTACTTTCTTAAAACCTTTTGGCAACCTTTTAAGTTAAAAAGATTGTGGCTGGGAATGTAAAATTGAAATGATTTTCTCCTAGTAAATGATTTCATCTTAGCTAGTGGACTGTTAATTCATCAGATACATAAAAAGATAGTATGCATTAATTTTCTAAATGCTGAAAATGTGAAAAAGGATACAAAGATCTGTGCTGCTTCTTCAGCTAACATACAGTGACACTGACAGCACAATCAATACTCTGTAGTGTCTACTTTCATGCTGATTTTTTATATAGCTGTGATGATGCTACCAGATATAGAGATATTGATCTATCTATCTATCTATCTATCTATCTATCTATCTACACATACATACACACATATGTGTGTGTGTGTGTGCCTGCACAAACATGTGTGCATGTATGTGTGTAATCACATACTTCATTTTATTTTTAAGTTAAATTTATTTAATTATAGTAATGCAAAATATAATAATTATGCATTTAATGGCATATTGTGAAATATTGATACATACACAAAATGTGATATCTATTTTGTATAGGCGAATATTATAAAAATATAAATACCTATTATAAGTACAAATTATTTTATATGTCACATTGTTACTCTCCTCATCTCATGTTCTTCTCTCACTTTCACAGACTGTTAGAATCAACTTCGTATTCTAAACTTATATTAAACAAATTAATACAATATTCCCTTACTGGTACTGGCTTACTTTTAATGCAATGACTACAAGTTCAACCCTGTTATACAATGACTGACTTCCATTATTTTTATGTTTGAATATCATTTTCTCATGAAGTATCTTCATGTGTTTTATCCAAGCATAAAATTTATGGCCACTTAGTTTTTTTAGTGTTATAATAAATATGAGAATACAAATATCTATTCAGCTCTTTTTCATAGAACCTTTGAATTAGTAAAAATCAGAAAATCAGAGTAACTAGTAACAGTTTTAAAAAATAAAATAGAGATTTTTCTCTCCTCTGACTTTCTAAGGTGGCACCAGATGGGAGGCACAGGCCTCACAAGTGACAGGGCAACAGGGACAGGATCCTCTCTACCTCCATCTACACCTAGGAGTTATGACAGTAGATCCACAGCCCTCTCTTCCCCTACTCTGTAAGCAGAGAGCTTGCCTCCAAGGAGTACACTAACCCAGGGACTCAGGTGAGATCAGTCATTTTCTCTTCTGTGACTTTCTAAGGTGGGACCAGCCAGGAGGCACAGCCTGACAAGTGGTAGGGCAGCCAGGACAGGATCCTCTCTATTTACATATGTACCATTGAGTGATGACAGTGGATCCACAGCCAGCTCTGCCTCTTCACTGGAAGCAGAGAGTTTGCCTTCAGGAAGTGCTCTAGCCCAGGTTCTCTGGACTCAGGAGGGACCACTGATCCACAGCCATCTATGCCAGGGTTTTACCAGAGGAGAGCTGATCCCCAAGAAGTGCTGACACAAGCTTACAGACCCACAGGAGAAACAAGCTCCAGCTAGAGAGAGCAAGAACATCTAACACCAGAGATCAACATATGGGAAACGGCAAATGGAAGAATCTTACCAACAGAAGCCAAGACTATTTGGCTTCATCAGAACCAAGTACTCCAAACACAGCAAGTCCTGGATATCTCAAAACACCAGAAAAGCAAGATTTGGATCTAAAAACATATCTCACAATGGTGCTAGAGGAATTTAAGAAGAACACGACTTAAAGAAATACAGGAGAACACAGGTAAACAGGTTCAAGCCCTTAAAGAGGAAACACAAAAATCCCTTACAGATTTACAGGAATTACAGGAAAGCACAACCAAACAGGTGAAGGAACTAAACAAAACCATCCAGAACTTAAAAATGGAAGAATAAACAGTTAATAAATCACAAAGAGAGAGAAAACTCTAGAGATAGAAATTTTAGGAAAGAAGTCAGGAGCCACAGATGCAAGCATGACCAACAGAATACAAGAGATAGAAGAGAGAATCTCAGGTGCAGAAGATACCATAGAAAACATTGACACAACAGTCAAAGAAAACACAAAATGCAAAAAGATCCTAACCCAAAACATATAGGAAATCCAGGACACAATGAGAAGACCAACCCTAAGGATAATAGGCATAGAAGAGAGTTAAGACCTCCAATTTAAAGGGCCAGTAAATATCTTCAACAAAATTATAGAAGAAAACTTTCCTAACCTAAAAAAAAGAGATACGCATGAACCTACAAGAAGCCTATAGAACTCCAAATAGACTGGACCAGAAAAGAAATTCCTCCCATCACATAATAATCAAAACAACAAATGCACTAACCAAACAAAGAACTTTAAAAGCAGTAAGGGAAAAGGGTCAAGTAACATATAAAGGCAGGCCTATCAGAATTACACTAGACTTCTCACCAGAGACTATGAAAGCTAGAAGATCCTGGGCAGATGTCATACAGACCTTAAGAGAACACAAATGCCAGCCCAGACTACTAGACCCAGCAAAACTCTCAATCACCATAGATGGAGAAACCAAAGTGTTCCATGACAAAATAAAATTCACACAATATATTTCCATAAATCCATCCCTTGAAAGGGTAATAAATGGAAAACTTCAACACAAGGAGAAAAAATACATACTAGAAAATCAAAAAAGCAATTTTCCAACAAAATAAAAAAAGATAACCACATGAACAAAACTCCAACTCTAACAACAAAAGTAACAGGAAGCAACAATTACCTTTCCTTAATATCTATTAATATCAATGGACCCAATTCCCCAATAAAAAGACGACGACCAGACTGGGTACATAAAGAGGAACCAACAGTTTGTTGCATACAGGAAACCTGCCTCAGTGACAAAGACATACACTACCTCAGAATAAAATGAAGGAAAACAATTTTCCAAGCCAAAGGTCCAAAGAAGAAAGCTGGAGTAGCCATTCTAATATCAAATAAAATCAACTTTCACCCTAAAGTGATCAAAAAAGATAAGAAGGGACACTTCATACTCATCAAAGGTATGATCTACCAAGAGCAACTTTCAATTCTGAACCTTTATGCTCCAAATACAAGGGCATCTACATTTATAAAAGAAACTTTACTAAAGCTCAAAGTATACATTGCACCACACACAATAATAGTGGGAAATTTCAACCCCCTCACTCTGCAATGGACAGATCATGGAAACAGAAACTAAACCAGGACACAGTGAGACTAACAGAAGTTATGAAACAGATGGATTTAACAAATATCTATAGTACTTTTTATCCTAAAACAAAAGGATATGCCTTCTTCTCAGGACCTCATGGTACCATTTCCAAAACTGACCATATAATTGGTCACAAATCAGGCCTCAACAGATACAAAAAGATTGAAATAATTCCTAGCAACCTATAAGATCATCATGGACTAAAACTGCTCCTGAATAACAACATAAACAATAGAATGCTCAAATACACATGGAAGCTTAATAATACTCTACTTAATGATAACTTGGTCAAGGAAGAAATAAAGAAAGAAATTAAAGACTTTCTAGAGTTTAATGAAAATGAAGCCACAATCTACCCAAACTTATGGGACACAATGAAAGCAGTCCTAAGAGGAAAACTAATAGCTTTAAGTGCCTACAAAAAGAAACTAGAGAGAGCATATACCAGCAATTTGATAGCACATCTGAAAGCTCTATAACAAAAAGAAGCAAATTCACCCAAGAGAAGTCAAAGTCAGGAAATAATCAAACCTAGGGCTGAAATCAAACAAATAGAAACAAAAAGAAGTATGCAAAGAATCAACCAAACCAGGAGCTAGTTCTTTGAGAAAATCAACAAAATAGATAAACCTTTAGCCAAACTAACTAGAGGGCACAGAATCATTATCCTAATTAACAAGATCAAAAATGAAAAGGGCAACCTAAGAACTGACACTGAGAAAACCCAAAAAATCATGAGAGCCTACTACAAAAGCCTATACTCAACAAAACTGAAAAACATGGATGAAATGGACAATTTTCTATACAGATACCAGTTACCAGAGCTAAATCAAGATCAGATCAATGATCTAAACAGTCCCATATCTGCTAATGAAATAGTCATTAATAGTCTCTCAACCAAAAAAAAAAAAAAAAAAAAAAAGAAAAAGAAAAAGAAAAAAAAGCGCAGGACCAGATGAGTTTAATGTAGAGTGTTATCAGAACTTCAAAAGAGACTTAATATCAATAGCCCTCAAACTATTCCACAAAATAGAAATGGAGGGAACTCTACAAAATTTGTTCTATGAAGCCACAATTACACTTATACCTAAAGCACACAAAGACATAACAAAGAAAGAAAACTTCAGGCCTATTTCCCTTATGAATATCAATGCAAAAATACTCAATAAAATTCTTGCAAACCGAATCCAAGAACACATCAACATGATCATCTACCATGATGAAGTAGGCTTCATCCCAGGGATGGTTTAATATTTGGAAATCCATCAATGTAATTCACTATATAAACAAACTCAAAGACAAAAAATATGATCATCTCATTAGATGCTGAGAAAGCATTTGACAAAAGCCAACATCCCTTCATGATAAAAGTACTGGAAAGATCAGGAATTCAAGGCCCATTCTTAAACATAGTAAAAGAAATATACAGCAAACCAGTAGCCAACATCAAACTAAATGGAGAGAAACTTGAAGCACTCCTACTAAAATCAGGGACAAGACAAGGCTGTCCACTCTCTTCCTACCTATTCAATATTGTACTTAAGTTCTAGCCAGAGCAATTAGACAACAGAAGGAGATCAAGTGGTATGAAATGGAAAGGAAGAAGTCAAATTATCACTATTTGCTGATGATATGATAGTATACTTAAGTGACTCCAAAAATTCCACCACAGAGCTCCTAAACATGAGAAACAACTTCAGCAAAGTAGCTGGATTAAAATTAACTCAAGCAAATCAGTGGCCTTCCTCTACACGAGGGATAAACAGCCTGAGAAAAAAATTAGGGGAATAACATCCTTCACAATAGTTAAAAATAATATAAAATACTTTGGTGTGACTCTAACTAAGCAAGTAAAAGATATGTTTGGCAAGAACTTCAAGTCTCTGAAGAAGGAAATTGAAGATCTCAGAAGATGGAAAGATCTCCCAGGTTCGTGGATTGGCAGGATTAATATAGTAGAAATAGCCATCTTGCCTAAAGCAATATACAGATTCAATGCAATCCCCATCAAAATTCCAACTCAATTCTTCGAAGACTTAGAAAGAGCAACTTGCAAATTCATCTGGAATAACAAAAAAAAAAAAAAAAAAAAAACAGGATAGCCAAAACTATTCTCAACAATAAAGGAACCTCTGGTGTAATCACCATCATGGACCTTAAGCTGTACTACAGAGCAATTGTGATTAAAAACTGCATGGTATTGGAACAGTGACAGGCATGTAGATCAATGGAATAGAAATGAAGACCCAGAAATGAACCCACACACCTATGGCCACTTAATCTTTGACAAAGAAGCTAAAACCATACAGTGGAAAAAAGACAGCATTTTCAACAGATGGTGCTGGCTCAATTGGTGGTTAGCATGTAGAAAAATGTAAATCGATCCATTCCTGTCTCCTTGTACAAAGCTCAAGTCCAAGTGGATCAGGGACCTCCACATCAAAGCAGATACACTGAAACTAATAGAAAAGAAAGTGGGGAAGAGCCTCAAACACATAGGCACAGGGGAAAATTTCCTCAACAGAACACCAATAGCTTATACTCTAAGATCAAGAGTTGACAAATGGGACCTCATAAAGTTGCAAAGCTTCTGTAAGGCAAAAGACACTGTCAATAGGACAAAATGACAACCAACAAATTGGGGACAGATTTTTACTAATTCTATATCTAATAGAGGGCTGATATCCAATGTGTACAAAGAACTCAAGAAGTTAGACTCCAGAGAACCAAATGACCCTATTAAATAATGGTGTCCAGAGCTAAACAAAGAATTCTCAACTGATGAATACTGAATGGCTGAGAAGCACCTAAAGAAATGTTCAACATCATTAATCATCAGGGAAATGCAAATAAAAAGATCCCTGAGGTTCTACCTCACACCAGTCAGATTGGCGAGGATAAAATACTCAGCTGACAGCAGATGCTGGAGAGGTTGTAGAGAAAGAGGAACACTCCTTCATTGCTGGTGGGATTGCAAGCTGGTATAACCACTCTGGAAATCAGTTGGCGGTTCCTCCAGAAATTGGACATAGTTCTACCGGAGGACCCAGCTATACCACTCCTGGGCATATACCCAGAAGATGCTCCAACATGTAATAAGAACCCATGCTCCACCATGTTCATAGCAGCCTTATTTATAATAGCTAGAAACTGGAAACAACCCAGATGTCCCTCAATAGAAGAATGGATACAGAAATTGTGGTACATCTATACAATGGAGTACTACTCAGCTATTAAGAAACAATGAATTTATGAAATTCTTAGGGAAATGGATGGATCTTGAGAATATCATCCTGAGTGAGGTAACCCAATTACAAAAGAACACACATGGTATGCACTCTCTGATAAGTGGTTATTAGCCCAGAAGTCCGGAATACAGGAAGAACAACCCACAAACCACAAGAAGCTCAAGAAGCAGGAAGACCAAAATGTGGACATTTCATTCCTTCTTAAAAGGGAGAACAACATACCCATTGAAGGAGTTGCAGATACTAACTGTGGAGTATAGACTGAAGGAAGGACAAATCCAGCCTGATATAACTGTCTCCAGAAAGGCTCTGACAGTACCCAACTAATACAGAAGTAGAGGCTCACAGCCATCCTTTGGAGTAAGTACAGGGTCCCCAATGAAGGAGCTGGAGAAAGGACCAAAGGAGCTGAAGGGTTTGCAGCCCCTTAGGACGAACAACAATATGAACTAACTAGTATGCTCAGAGCTCCCAGGGACTAAAATTCCAACCAAAGAGTACATATGGTGGAGCTATTGGCTCCAGTAGCATATGTATAGAAGAGGATGGCCAAGTTAGTTATCAAAGGGAGGAGAGGTCCTTGGCCCTGTGAAGGATCTATCCTCCAGTGTACGGAATGCCAGGATCAGTAAGCAGGAGAAGGTGGGGTGGTGAGCAGGGGGAGGGAGTAGGAGGGTGGGAACAGGGGTTTATTCTTGTTATATTTTGGTTTTTGTTTTGTTTTGGAGGAGAAACTGGGAAAGGGGATATTGTATGATATGTAAATAAAGAAAATATCTAATAAAATAAAATAAAATAGAAATTATTTCTGGCTATAATATATTTCAAATTTGTATTACTTCTCATCTCTAAATCTCAATAATCTCAGAAAATTATAAGAAATTCCACAATATGTTTGGCAAGAAAAAGGCAAGAATTAATCTACCTGAATGCTCCTTCTCATGCTCTGTGGTCCCATATGGAAGCTCACAGCTCATTCTACATCACTGCTTATACAAGATACTCTAATTGCTCTAATAAATTAGAGTTCCCATTACCCAGTTTTCATGTAAATAAGTTTAACTGAACTCATTCATTGAAGTAGCAATTAAAATTCCATTTTATACCAAACTACTTGGTTAGAAGTATTCTCTAGATTTGGTTGTCAATCTGTAAAAACAGAAAACCACATTTAACATGAGGGCAACTAAAAAGTTTAGTAGCTAAATATTTTAGTAGTTACATATCACTAACAAACACAAAAACCATTTTAGTAATAATTATAAATCTATATTTAAGCTTAAAATTATTTAAATAATTCTTAAGTCAAAGCAATTGTAAATATAAATTTCAACCTATTCAAGTAATTAATTAAATAGGTATATAAAATGTTTCTAAATTTTTCTAAGTTGTTTGAAATATGGGTTGGAAACTGTGAGAATGGAATATGAATGTATAACTGATTCTTGTAAGTTACTACTAATTTCTTAAGATTTTGATGCACCACTACAATCCACAGTATACCTTGGTGATTACCTGCTTAAGCTATGAATAATATATTAACATAAAAGCAAAACATAAAAACTTTTCAAAGATGCTTGAAAAATCAGTTTCACTAAGGGTAAGTTTAAGACAAACACAGGTTCATATTTAAAAGTTTTCATCATTCCTGGTCATTTCTCCTGCAATGTTGGTAAATTTTATAATAAATAGAAACAAGTATTTTATGCCATCTATATCACCTCTTCTATGCCACAGAGTATACTCAGAAAAAGGGGACATAAACAGCTGGAAGATGGAGGGGTTCTTGTGAAACATAAGATTATAGATATCACAAGACCTAGGTAATCATGAACACATAGTAGCTCTTTCTACCTGTACAAGATTCTCACCCACACAAACACATATCAGAAAGAAGAAGACTAGTTGAGTAAAAGAAAGTCTGCATTTTTTTTTCTGGAGCAGCTTGATCTACATATTAAGTAAAACACATGCTCCAGTATGTTCATTGCAGCCATATTTATAATAGCCAGAAGCTAGAAAGAACCCAGATGTCCATCAACAGAGGAATGGATACAGAAAATGGGATACATTTACACAAAAAACAATGACTTCATCAAATTCTTAGGCAAATGGATGGAACTATAAAATATCATCCTGAGTGAGGTAACCCAATCACAAAAGAACACACATGGTATGAACTCATGGATAAGTGGATATTAATACAAAAGCTAGGAATACCTAAGATATAATTCACAGACCACATGAAACTCAAGAAAGACCGAAATGTGGATGCTTCAGAGTCCTTCTTAGTAGGGGAACAAAATACTCATTGGAGGAAATACTGAGACAAAATGTGAGCAGAGACTGAAGGAGAGGCCATCCAGAGACTGTCCCACCTGCGGATCCATCCCAATATACAGTCACCCAACCCAGACACTATTTTGGATGCCAAGAAGTGCATGCTGACAGGAGCTTGATATAGCTGTCACCTGAGAAGCTCTGCCAGAGCCTGACAAATACAGAGGCAGATGTTTATTGCTAACCATTGGACTAAGTATTGGATTCCCAATGGAGAACTTAGAGAAAGGTCTGAAGGAGCTGAAGGAGTTTGCAACCTCTTAGGAAGAACAACAATATCAACCAACCAGACCCCCAGAGCTCCCAGGGACTAAACCACCAAGGCCTGCAGAGTACCTTATCATGTAAAAAAGACTAGAGTATAAAGAGAGGGTTCCATACTTGTACCACTTGAACTCTGTGTTCAACACACTATGTACATATTGTTGACAATGAAACAATTGGACTAGTTTTAAGACAGTGACCTTATGTGTAACATCAGTCTGTTTTGTTTTGGGGATTGCCATAGTACCTCCTTGGTCAACAACTCAATCAAACATAACCTAGTCCCAATAATGGAAATCTTGACTGGTTACAAAAGATGATCATTTCAGATTCCATATGCTCAATTCCCCTGTTAATTCAATGGCCACCCCTGCCTGGACAACAAGTAGGCTGAATGTAGACACACATCTCTCTTACACCACCTGACATCTAATTCCTCCAGTCTCATCTTTAGCTTTACAGCAGGGAATCCACTGTGACTGTCTTTTCCTCTTTGACCCAATGGATCACAAAGACCTTCTTCCCTAACTTTCCTTCTTCCAGTTACACGCGGTATTCCAGCCTCCATCACAGTCCTCCAACAGACATTGTTTTGAATACAGCAGTCAAGAAATTATTAAAACAAGCAAAGTACAGCCATCACAAAAGGGTTTTACAATCCATATTCTCTTTCCTTCACATCCACATCAGCCTTTATGAACATTTGTAATGATGATGGTCATTCTGAAAAAGGATGAGGAAAAAGAGTTGTTACATAGTGAGTTTGACCTATCTTCGTGAACTTTTCTGTTAGACAATTATAAATGAATTCCTCAATAATATTTAAAGATAGAGAAGTAATTATTTTTATTTTGATTTCTACAGTGTATGCTTTGTATTATGCTTGTATGAGGTATGTATGCATGATTCACCCTTAGATGTGAGAGTGTTTAAGTCTGTACATATGGACAACACAACAACAACAACAACAACAACAACAACAACAACAGAAAGACCTATGGTATTTTCTCTTGCTTTCTTAGGTTTCTTTCTGAAACAGAAGCTCATCATTTTAGTTAGGAAGGATAGTCAAGGAGTTCCTATTATCTGCCTGTGTGTACCCACTATTGCTGGGGTCACAGGACAAACAGATATGCCTTGGATTTTATGTAGTCTTTGGGAATTGAAATTCTGATCCTCAAACTTGAACACAGTGACTAGGAGTAGTTTATTAAAGTAAAATATTCAGAAAATATTCAAACATGGAATAAATTATATAATTTTCTAGAGCATGTAGAAAACTCATGGTGAGAAGTAATTAATGAATATTTCATTCATGTATTAAAATAATTATATAACATATTTATCCTAGCTTAACCTAAACAAGATCTTATATGTTTAAAGATAAGGAACAATATATTAATTATCCAATCAATTTTGTTAGTCTTGTTTCTTAGTTTCATTTATGGACACTGGTATAACATTACTTAAACAACTGTTTCATCAATTTACGAGCATAATTACCTCTAATTGATGCAAAGTGAACTAACTAATGACATGATTAACATTAAGAGGATCAGGAGATTGCTACAATTTGTGTCTCCTACTTAAATCAGAAAACTCACCAACACATAAAGTTTCACCAACATGAGTGTCCAAACATGAGATGAACAAAGATGACATGAACATGCCAATGTGGACTGGAAATAGCCCTTGAGGCCTCATGGCTAAAAAAAGAACAATAGACTACTGAGAAAAACTTGGAGTCTGAGATGTGTTTGCTCAAGTGAAGAGCACACTAATCGGTTATGCAGTGCCAAACAGTCAGCCTTCAAACTGTAGGAAATGTGGAAATGTGACATTATGCAATCTGAACAAGGTCAATAGAGGAATATATATATATATATATATATATGCAATAATAATAATTAAACTAGTGAAGGAAGACACCATGAAACTGAGAGAGAGGAATATATGGCAGGGATTGGATGAGGGAAAGGAAAACAATGAATGTTTATTTTATTTTATAATTTTAATGAAAAAGTTTATTTCTAAATTTTTCTCATTGGGAACCAACCCATGCAAATCAGGTTAGTATGTGGGAATAAAAAAGAAAGTGTTCTGAAGAATGTGTTTAATTTTTCATTCTTTTCAACAACAAAATTGTCAAATTTGGGTTTTTTCTTTTTTTTTTTTAATTAGATATTTTTTATTTACATGTAAATTTCTCCTTTCCCAGTTTCCCCTCCAGGAAACAAACAAACAAACAAACAAACAAAAACAACAAGAACAAACACCTGTTGCCTCCCCCCTCCCCATGCCTGCCAACCCCACCCTCTCCCATTTATTGGCCCTGGCATTCCCCTATACTGGGGCATAAAACCTTCACAAGGCCGAGCTCCTCTCCTCCTATTGATGATCGAATTTGCAATCCTCTACTATACACATGCTGCCAACACAGACAGTCCTAATATGTATAGTCCTTGGTTGGTGGTTGGGTCCCTGGGAGCTCTGAGAGTACTAGTTAGTTCATATTGTTGTTCATCCTAAGGGGCTGCAAACCCTTCAGCTCCATAGATCCTTCCTCTAACTCCTTCATTGGGGACCCTGTACTCAGTTCAATGGATGGCTGTGAGCCTCTATATCTGTATTAGTCAGATATTGTTAGAGCCTTTCAGGAGATAGCTGTATTTAGGCTGGGTTGTCCTTCCTTCAGTCTCTGCTCCATAGTTAATCTCTGCAACTCCTTCCGTGGGTATTTGGTTCCCCCTTTTAAGAAGGAATAAAATGTCCACCTTTTGGTCTTCCTTCTTCTTAAGTTTCTTGTGGTTTGTGGGTCATTCTTCCTGTATTCCAAACTTCTGGGCTAATGACCACTTATCAGAGAGTGCATTTTCTTAGGTTTAAAAATTACTAAATTAGAACATTTAAGCATAGACAACATGATTCAGAAAATAAAGATGTGAGTTGATTCCTCGGAAACCGCGTGGTAGGAAAGAACCAGTGCTACAACATGCCTCTCATATCTCATATACACACATGGGGGGGGGAGAGAGGGAGAGAGAGGGAGAGAGAGAGAGAGAGAGAGAGAGAGAGAGAGAGAGAGAGAGAGACAGAGACAGAGACAGAGAGAGAGACAGAGAGAGACAGAGAGAGAGGGAGACAGAGACAGAGAGAGAGAGACAGAGAGAGAGAGAGACAGAGAGAGACAGAGAGAGACAGAGACAGAGAGAGAGAGACAGA
>JADRCD010206980.1:0-28717 GCA_019843815.1 Montemys delectorum
GGGGGGGGGAGAAAAAAATGCAATAGCTAATGTACCAGGATGCTGCTGATTCTTCTAGACATGGCAGGGAAGCTGCATGCATGGAATCCTAACAAAATGGTTGTCTAACCAAGACCTACCTAATGAAAAGCCTGGAGGACATGCCTCATCATGCCAAGATGAGGACAATTTCTTAAGACTCTATTTAAGATGAAGAGCTGCAGACAATAGATGTTTTTCCCTAATAATTGTAGTGCTTATGTCTCAAATTATTCTCTATTGCATCGATCTACAATTACATATGCAGATTTGAGTGTTTAAAAGTTATTTCTGATTTATTCAGATAGCCATTATTTTTATGTATTGTGTACCTTTCTTCTTACAAACTAAGATACTGACTTATCCAAGACAAGATGTTTTAGAAAAAAATGTATGTCAAAGATTTTTTTTACATACATGAAAATCTCCAGAATACAGCTTTTACCCAAGAAACTGAGCTATTGAGTTATCTAGATTGTTCTATGGTTATATGTGGGAGAAATTTATACTACTTGATGTGTTCGGAGAGGCGTCCACATCAAAAAGTACCACACACTAAGCCCAAACATTTCCATGAGTAAGAGGTTTAATTGAGAGGGTAAGAGGGGGAAGTGGCGTGGAAAGAGAGGAGTGCGAGAGAAAGAGAAATGGAAGAATGTTCCCTATATATATATGGGTTATGATGTATGGCCTAGGTAAAGGTGGGAGGCGAGCCCTAGGGATTTTGGGACTATGGTGGCTGTTGCCCTGGCAACAGGTTTGTGGACCCGCCCATACATAGGCACAGGCTTTTGGTGATGCTAACATATCTCCCTTTTTGATATTATCAAGAGAAGGAAAGGGAAGTTGATGGCAAAAAGGGGACAAGGGTGTCGTGTCTCTTAAGTTACTTCCTGCTGTCTAGGGGCATCATCAATGAGGGTAGCTGGCTTTCACCATCGGGATCCACTTGGTAAACGTTTGCATCAGGTCTCTTTGTGGACAGTGGCTCTTCTGTGGGCAGCGGCTGGTAATCCTGTAACAGGAGCTGATTGATAGTTTGGTTAGAAATTTTTTGTATTTGTCGTTGAAGAAATGTAGAAACAAGATTAATGAGGCAGGGAGCAAATAATAACACCAGGAAGATGACTAGGAGAGGAGTTACAAACGGGAGCATCCACTTCCATATGGGGTTTTCGACAATCTCAGAACTGGAGGTCTCACGGTCTCTGAAATTTTTTATGTCTGACTGTAGCTCCTGGATTTTATTTCGTACTATCCCAGATTGGTTGACATAGAAGCAGCATTCTTCTTGGAAGAACAGGCAAAGATCACCTTCTTTAGCTGTCAGGATATCTAGTCCTCATCTGTTCTGAAGCACCACAGCTGCCAAAGAATCAATCTGTTTTTGGATAGTAAGCAAAGTTTCAGACATTTTTTGAAAATCATTTTGGAACTGGGAAGTGAATGTATTATATTGGATCATGGAAGTTGTTATCCTTGCAACTCCAGTACCAACACCTATGGCTATTCCTGTAGCAATCAAGAGTGGTACAACTTGGACTGCCCTCTTATGTTGGGCAGCTATCACATCTATCACTGGGATTGGCAGAGGCTCATTTTCCTGGATTACTTCCAGTTCAGGGAAAAGAAGCACTAATGTGCAAACTCCTGACCAGCTAGCAGGTAGGCGATGATATGCCTGAGTGCCACAAAGAATTGACGTGTTTTGGATTGTAGGGCATTGTGGCAGAGTTGATATATCAAGGGTTATGGTTCTATTGCAGTCTATGGAGCCCAGCATTCCCACTGAATGAGTCCCAGAGGCCTTAAAACAGGTTGCCATGCCAAAGAGAGGGACAGAGGTAAGGTATGGAGTCATGGTGACACTGGAGCCAGGGCAGCTGACAAAGGATGAGGTAACGTTACTTGGCAGTATCACTGGAGATGCTGTAAGTGACAATTGTGAGTTAGTTCCAGGGGGTACACATAACCAGCACTCCTTAAAGCATCCAGGTCTGGTGACATTGAGGAGTTGGTATGCTGTGGTCAAGGTCTGAAGTAAAAGGTGAAATGACAAGTTAGTGCCATTTATGAGGGGTGATGTCAAAGAGGTAAGAACCTCAGAGGATTGTTTGATAATCTCCCTTACTTTTTTGATATCCAGGGGTTGGGCAATTGAGACATATTTTCTCTGAATTTGGATGGTACTTACTGGGCCCCCGGGCTGATTTTTACGATAGAGCTTACCAATGACTCTTGTCTCCCACCTGGAATCCCACGGGTCTTGTATGTGGAAAAAGAGTGTCTTGCGATGTTGATAGAAGAAATGATTGATCAGTGATCCTAGCTTATGTACTTGACAAGACCAATATGGGCAGCCCCCATATTCATCTGGCCACTTTCTACAATAATCTTTTGTTTGGTCAAAAAGAAAGCAAGTATAGAGATCATAATATTTAGATGGGATTACAGATAGCAATTTGGATTGGTTTCTGGCATCCAGCTATGGAGCAGTTTCCTGACCCTTTTTGGAAAGACTGTTTGTTATCTGTGGGGGTTTCTTGAACCTCAAATCTCCAGATATAAGGGCTGCCCTGGATAGGAACAAACAGCAGGGGGAGGATGAGAAACCCATGTTTAATCCAGTGAGGTCAAGCTCGGCTGCAGGAGTGGAGTCTCATTTTCTGGGATTGGGGATAAGGTAAGCGGTCTCATTGTCTTCTGGAGCTTAATAGAGCACAGTCCTATTAAGATTGATGTGTATAAAGAAGAGTCATTTTTAGATGGAGGAATGAAAGGTTTGAGGTGAGACAGATGGACCCAATGAGGGAGTCCCTTGAGTTTAGTAGCTATAGGGGTCACAAGAATTACTTTAAAAGGGTCCTGCCACTTGTGAGAGAGAGGTGAAGGCTGATGACCTGGAGGGGATAGAAGGACTTGGTCTCCAATGTTGATAGGTAGTGGACAGGAGACAGTGCATGGCTGAGGTAGATAGTGGTCAGTAAAGTTCCATAGGAGAGAACAGAGGTGGCAACGTAATGGGGTAAGTAGATGGTCTGGGAGTGGAGAGCATTTAGGTGAGAGACCAGGGGGTAGAACTGAACGTCCATACTTGAGTTCAAAGGGAGAGATGAGGAGAGGTCACTTTGGGAGAGCTTGTAATCTGAAAAGGGCCAGGGGTAGGAGTTTTACCCAATCAAGGTGACAGCTTAACAAGAGTGGTTTTTAAAGAGCAATTAGTTCTTTCTACCTTACCAGAAGACTGAGGGTGGTAAGGAATGTGAAAATGCCAGGGGATATCTAGGGCCTTAGATAGGATTTGAGAGACTTGGGAAGTAAATTCAGGACCATTGTCTGATTGGAGAGAGGCTGGGACACCAAACTGGGGGATGATCTCCTGGAGGAGGAGATCAGAGACTGTCTGAGCCCCTTTGTTAGTTGTGGGAAATGCCTCTACCCACCCTGAGAAGGTGTCCACCAAGACCAGGAGGTACTTGGCACTCCTGACAGTGGGCATGTGGGTAAAGTCAAGTTGCCAGTCAGTTCCAGGAAGGAAACCTCTAGCCTGATGAGTAGGAAAAGGGGTGCTATGATACTTTGAGTTGGGGTCAGACTTTTGGCAGATTTTTCAAGAAGCAGTGATTGATTTTAAGAAGCTTAAGTCCTCAGAAGTAGGCTGTAGAGAGAGAGAGTATTGATCTTGGGTTGTATACCTGGTAGAGTCCAGAAATTGGATGACAATGGTGGAATGATGTTTAGCAACAGAGGGGTTCTGGACGTCCCAGACTCGGGGATCTACCTGAGAATCTGGTAAAGGAAATAACATGGTAGTGTTAGTAGGATGCCTGGCTAGGAGAAGGAGCAGAGGAACTGCTGGTGAGCCTGGGTTTAGGCGAATGTGGGGAGCAAAGGAAATAGAAGCTCCCAGCCTAGCTAGAAGAGCCCTTCCCAATAAGGGAACAGAACATGCTGGCACTACCAAAAAGGAATGGGTAAAATGTACAACCCTAAAAATGCAACTGAGTGGTGGGGTCTGGAGAGGGAAGTATGGTCGTCTTCCTACCCTGACAATAGGAAAATTAGAAGGAGAAGTGGGTCCCCAAAACTCCGTCAGGACTGAGTAAGTGGCTACAGAGTCCAAGAGGAAGGAGATGGACCTCTCACATACCGCGATATTTACCTGGGGCTCCCTGCTAGCGATGGCAGTGATTGGGTTAGGGGAGCTCGGGCCTCCTCAGTCTGCCACAGCCAAGCCTAGGAGATCAGTTGGAGGGTTATCTGGAACTGATGTCCCTTTGTTCTGTGCAACATGAGGGCAATCAACAGCCCAATGTCCCTCTTGATGGTACCTAGGGCATGGCTCTCTTGGCTTGCGGAAGTTGGGGCAAGTTTTTGCTCAATGACCTTTTTGACCACACTTGTAGCAGGTACCTGATGGTCTCTGTGTCTTAGGAGACCATGAGCCCGGGGTAGTGGCTGGGGCTGGTCGGACAGCCTTTGCCAGCATATGGTATTTTTGTTTGCAGACTTTATCATCTCTCCTATGTACACTTTGAAGGCTAGCACTAAGACTTCTGCCTGTGGAGTTAGGGGTCCCCTCTCCAGTTTACTGGCTTTAAGGCCACTTTTTTAAGACTGGCCAGAAGACATGTAATGAACCTGTCCCTCGCTAAAATACCACCTGCAGAATTGTAATTCCACCGGGGATCTTGGTCTGGCATGGTGTCAGAGCCAAGTGGGTATGTGTTGTTTGTTTGGTGGAGTCTATTTGCATGGACTCTTGCCTCTTCCCAGACTCGCCTGCGTTCTTCAGGAAGTAAATTATTAGTGAGGTAGGTGCCAAGGTGGGGCATTTAGAGCTGCCCACAGTTGACACAGAAGAAGGGGAGGGCTCTGGAGAGGCAGGGCTAGCAGGCTCTGGAGCATCCTGGTGAGGAGGAGAAACTGAGGTAGCAGTTTGGGCTTTTGGTGGCATGGAGACAGGCCTGCAGTGAAAGGGGGGTGGTTCATTAAAGGAGGTTGTGTAGATTTTATGGCTAAGAGAAGTTGGGTTGGGGAACAAGAAGAGCACAAGGAGGGATTGGAACAGAGATAGATGAATGCTTGGACATAGGGAACCTCCTTCCAGTTACCAGTTCGCTGGCATTATGCATTAAGATCCCTTAAAATAGCTGGATCTAGGGTGCCATTAAGTGGCCATTTTGAACTTCCATCTAGTTGATATTTAATCCAGATCTTATTGCAGAGATATATTAATTTTGATGCCTTCAAGTCAGGCTTTAACTTTAGAGATTTGAGGTTGTCCAGGATATATCCCAGTGGGGTACCTGGAGGTACTGGTCGAAGACATTCCGATACCCATTGGTGGGTGCTTGGTTATTCCTACCAGCGTCCTGAGAACAATCCAAGCACCGAAGAGTTAATAGCCAAAGCTAGGGGTTCAAGTCCTCATGAGAGACCCCTAGTGGCTACCAGCAGGCCCCAGCGGGCTGCTGTGGGAAGACAACTCACCCTGGATCCAGGGGTTTATTGGCTGTAAAGTCAGGAAAGAGATTGGGAACGGGAGTTGCTTCCGAGGGAAGGGTCACCAATGGCGGAAGTCCTAAGACTTATGTCAGCTGGGAGGTGCCGTGGTTTCCAGAGAAGGCTGGCCAGACCTTATCTGGAGACTCGGAGGTCCTCCCCCTGACTTATCCTATTAATTAATATGCCGGTGTCTGTGTGAGAATTATAGCAGACTGGCAAATAGAAAATGTGCACTGAATGGGTAGATGTGGATAAACCAGGCGGGGCATGGCTCACGGCTCACGTGGTTGAAGTTCGTAAGTCCCGCACGGCAGCGAGGGTCTCGCGGCTGGTAGTGTTGGCTTTAAAGAGCAGCAACAGCTTCTGCCAGCTGAGGGGCTGTACCCGTGTCATGCTCACATGGGACTCCGCCTCCGCTCTGCATCTTGGAGTTCTCAGTGCTCGGCTGTGGTGGAGCTGACTCTGTGGCTCAGGGCTCGGGAACTCGTGCATACTGAAGGCAGCCGCGGTTGCCGGTACCGCCAATCCACATGGCCCACCACTGCCCAGCTGCAGGGCAGTGGAGCAGTGGAGTCCGACGCGAACTCTGTACAGGCCACCAAATGATGTGTTTGGAGAGGCATTCGAATCAAAAAATAACACACACTAAGCCCAAACAGTTCCAGGAGTAAGAAGTTTAATTGAGAGGATGAGAGGGGGAAGTAGCATGGAAAGAGAGGAGTGGGAGAGAGAGAGAAATGGAGGAATGTTCCATATATATATATATGGGTTGTGATGTATGGCCCAGGTAAAGGTAGGAGGCAAGCCCTAGGGATTTTGGGAATATGGTGGCTGTTGCCCTGGCAACAGGTCTGTGGACCCGCCCATACATAGGCACAGGCTTTTGGTGATGCTAACACTACTCCTTAACTTTGATCCGAGAAAATCATTTATTCTGGAAAAAGCAAGATTATAATGTCAACATTGCTCCTGAAATTGGGTAGTATGGCTGTCTAAGTTTGGGGACCAATTTTGCCTCAAAGACTTTTATTGCTCAAAATATTCTAAGTAGAAGAGCTTTCAGTTATCTTTAGTAAAATATCAACTTTTATGAAAGAGAAACCCATACAATTCTAGAAGATAAGGAGAATGAAATATACTCATATATTCTGAGTTCAATAGCAATATTATTTACACGAGTAAAATAGGAAACAAATCTATTGTTATCCTTTCTATTCATGAAAATCCTTTCCCAGGCTTTCTTTGGTTCCAGAGTTTTCTCATAGCATTTTTCACTTCTGTGTTCCTGAGGGTGTAGATTAAAGGGTTTAGCATGGGTGTTATCACAGTATAGAACACAGCCACAGCTTTGTCAAAGGGGAAGATGACCATGGGCCTAAGGTAAACGAATATGCAGGGGACAAAGAATAGGAGGACCACTGTAATATGGGAGGCACAGGTGGAGAGAGCCTTCAGCTGTTCTTCAGTGCTATGAGTCTTTAGAGAGCAAAAGATGAGTACATAAGAGGTGAGAAGAATAGAAAATATTAGCATACACATTAACCCACTGTTGGCAGCAACAAAGAGTCCAAAGACATGGTTGTCCGTGCAGGAAAGTTTTAGGAGAGGGAAAAGGTCACAGATGAAATGGTCAATGATATTTGGGCCACAGAAAGGCAACCAGACCATAAAAAGAATTTGAATCAAAGCATGGAGAAATCCTCCAGCCCAGGCCATGGAAACCAGGAAGCCACATACTCTCTTGTTCATTGTGATCATGTAGTGTAGGGGCTTACAGATGGCCACATAGCGGTCATAAGCCATGGCTGTGAGCAGGATGATCTCAACTCCACCAAAGAAATGTTCTGCAAAGATCTGAGTCATGCAGCCATGAAAGGAGATTGTTTTCTTTTCAGCAAGTAAGTCAGATATCATTTTGGGGGCCATGGTGGAAGAGCAGCAGCCATCTACGAAGGATAAGAAGGACAGAAAAAAATACATGGGGGATCCCAGTGTTGGGCTAGAGATGACTGTTACAATAATGAGTAGGTTGCCAATGAGGGTAAGAGAATAGATGAGCGCAAATATGACAAGCAAGAGTTTCTGCACATCGGGGTTCTGTGTCAGCCCAAGCAGGATGAATTCTGTCACATTGTTTATTTGCTTCATGGATCTAGTTAGAAATCTGAATAATTGATTGACCTGTGAATAGCAAAACAATTAAAATTGTGGCTGATAAATGTTGAAGAAGCAAACAATTTCATGAATTGGCCATATAATAAGTGTATAGCCTTTTACACACACACACACACACACACACACACACACACACACACACACACACAAACACTGCTTAACTTAAAATATCCTGAATGAAGTCTTTGGTGAAGAGAACACACAGCATGATGAAACAGAATATTTCACAAAGATACTTGGAACTTCAGAATTCATTATTTCAGAACTTCAGTCATGTTTAGATTTCTGCAGGCATTTTACACATAGTACTACAGTTTAAGAAAGATGATTAACTAAGGAAAACTTACTGAGCTAAAGAAGCAAAAGCACCATTATTTACTGGTCAGAACATGTTCTTTAGAAATAAATGGACCATTATGAACTCATCAACTATGCTGCTAAAATTTGCCATATTTAACATAGAGGAAGTCACAAATTATATGTGGGTATTAATGAATGTATTTATCACATATATCAAACTTTAAGTCTTTTTTATTTGTTTGTATGTGTTATGTGATGTGTGTATATTTTTTTGGGTGTGAATATGTGTGGATGTGTTTGCATATGTGGTTGTGGGCCATGAGGACAGAGGTCAGTGTGACATGTCTTTCCCAATTGCTCTCCCTATTGTTCAAGATAGGCTGACTCACCTATTCCTGGAACTCAGTGATTGGCTAGGCTGGCTGTCCCTTGCTGGTCTTCACTCTCTCAATGTAAGTATTTCAAACAGGTTATGACATGTCCAGATTTTACATGGTGCTAGGGATCCAAATTCAGGTTCTTCCGTGCTTGTACAAAAGTACTTTATCTACTGAGCAATCTCATCCCCAAAACAATATAGCTTTCCATACACTTGAGATTTTTGATAACAGAGAAAAATAATAATATGTATATTATTTATATTATCAAAATAGTTACTTTAATATTAATCAGAAGATAAATGGATAACTCGACTCAGGAAGTAAGAAACTATTGAATATATTCAGAAAATGGTTAAATGCAGAAATAAATATATTTAGCCATATAAAAAATAAGAATATACAATATTCTTGGTACTTTAAAAATATAAGCAAATCAAAGAACTCAAGTGAACCCATCAAGGAAACAAATATGGGTTAGAGACAAGAGGACATTATTTTTTACAGACATTTTAAAATGTTTGTGAAATAATCTGTGAAATAATAATCACACAATGTTTCTAGAAGATTTTCAGCAACTAGGCAGGTAACTTAAAACAGAGTCTTTCCTCAGAGCTACCAAGAAATCAGAGGGAGAAAATAAAACATAGATCACTGGAAACCAGAAAAAATGATTCTATTTGTATATGTACTTACATCAACAAGTGTACACACATGCATTCATATACTTATATATATACATATATATATATATATACACAAACATACACATATACACATACACATATATAAACACACATACAATACACATACACATACACATATACATACACATACACATATACATACACATACAATACACATACACATACACATATACATACACATACACATATACATACACATACAATACACATACACATACAATACACATACACATACATATATACATAGAGAAGAGGTTTATAAGTGAAAATGCCAAATTGGTTTATCTCATAAGTTACAAAGACACAATTAAAAACAGTGAACTTCGTAAAGCAGTAAACTGACAAAGATTTCTTTACTTGCATTATCCAGTGTTGACAGATAGTAGCTGATGTCTTCTGAGATCTGACTTCAAGGGACAAGGGACATATGATTTGTTATGACTTTAGCAACATATACCTTAGGTTACAAGTACTATGGATGAAGGTGTTTGAGAGCACATGTTCATGATAATAAGAAGAAAGACCAACTTTAATGTTTACATAAGGAGGAATAATTAAATGAGTTAGATCTATAAAATGTCAAGTAGCATTAAAATATTTTTCAATTAGAATTAATGATTTTGAAAGAATTTTTATGAATGGGAAACCCAAAATATAAAACAGCTTATATTATCCCAAAAGCTGAATATCCACAGAAACACTTCAGAAAAAGCATACAGTATACTGACAATGCATGCCTGAAGTGTGAGGATTAGGACAATTTTTGTGTCAACAAATGATTCTGAGTTTTATACAATAGAATGTTACTTTTCAGTTAGTTTAATAATTTAGTAAAAGAACTTTCATTTACTATCAGTTTTGAGGCCATGGTATCCAGAGTGATCCTTAGTTTATTAGGAGATTTGGTTACTTTCATGACCAAACATACAGTATTAGAAACACATATTTAAATCTATCCTGTCTAAATTTATTCTATTACTCAGAAACAAGTTATCCAGAGGGGCAGACACTTGTAATCTGAGTTCTATAGAAACTGAGGCTTGAGGTGTGAGTGTAAGAGCACCCTGACTCACATACAGAGACACCAGCTCAAAGGGACAACAAAGATCATTCATAAGGAAAATACAGGTTATATTTACCTCTAAATATTTTCACGCCATTGGCAAGTCAGTTTCTTGGCAGAGATCCTCTCCCATGGAGTTAGCATCCCCTAACCTTTCACTCGTTGATTTCTTTCAAGTGTACCCATTTTTCTTTAAATGTGTTTATTTTCCTTGTTAGTGACTCAAAAATTATTGCCAACAAAAGGATTTGTCAGATTTCTTTTGCTCTAAAGGTCATACAATCCTGTGAATATGAAGAATATGCCAAGATAGAAACTAAAACATGTTAAAGTCATCTTCAAAGGATTAAAAAAATTGATGGGCTAAAACACCCAAACTTCATAGCACATCATTCTCTAAGCTACTTTTCTATGCAACTGCCTGGTGATTAGGTAAAATACATTACTTTACCTAATATAAAACCCTGAATCTGAGGTCTTACCTGTTATAAAACCCCCAAATAGCAAAGAACAGGAACATAGAAAAGTTAAGGATTGTGAGCTCCAGAGATCAGTCCTGCATGTGCATTTCCTTGGAGTAGCAGGTACTAAAGTTGGCTATTTCAAGTATTTCTCTAAGAAGTCCATGGAAACCTTCACTGATTCCTAAAAGTCTGGAACAAAATGGGTTGTAAACTCTGAACCCTGTGGGTTCTTATGCTTATGCGATCTTTAGATCAGGAATCCCCAAACTCTTCCTTATCAGAATTTTCATGAGTGAATTCAGAAAATGCTTGGTACATTTTATACAAATGAGAGAAGTTAGGGCTATCCCAACCTCTCAGCTCCCAGAGGTCTAGAATTAGCTTCCTTAGCCAAGATGTCATTTAAATCAACATATCCAGTTTTCTCTTTTGTGCCCATGACATCTGTGATCACAAGTTTGGGAAAGAGCCAGCTAGATGAGAAAGTAGCAAATGTGTAATTAGGTGTGGAAAATGATTTAGAGCCTGAGACCTAAATCCCAGAATAGTCCAGTCCAGGGGAAATGAGTGAGGGCTGAGCAATACATGAAAAGTATCTAACTCAGAGCAAAACAGGCCTGTTTCTATTACCAGTGTTTTAAGGATAGATAAGCACAGGCTAAAAAGGCAGTTCTTCAATACAATAGTCACAATGTTTCTTAATACTAGGAGCTTTGATAATTCCTTGTTAATGGTAAGACTTTTCCCAGGGAAACACAACACATGCATCTACCCACACTAGGTAGGAAGCCCTTGACAGACAGAAGTGTGAAGAGCACAAATGTCCAATGTAGTGAACCAAGGAGTTTTATAGAAGTACCTTACAGGAATACAGATGAAGGGTTACTTGCAGGAGCAGAAATGACTCAGCGGCAGCTGTTTCACCAAAGCCTACCTCAGCAAGGGTAAAGACAGCTAAAAATCCTGGGAATATAGAACACACTGCAGAGTCTGCAGGCAGCTCAAAGGTTGGGGAGAATCCTTTCTAGGAGGTTCAGTTGCTTTTAACCCTTTCCAGGCAGGCAGATGTGCTGATGTCTGCTTCTTCCAGGCAGCTGGTATGGTCTTGGAGTCTTCTTTGCAACTGTGTTTGTCCGAGTCTTTCTTTGCAGTGTGGCTTGTCTGAGAGTGACTTTTCATTTCTCTTTGTGTTTACTCCTTGGGGGGGGGGGTGCCTAGTGAATCTGGTCAGTTTCAGTGACTTTCTGGAGGTATTTTGAGTTGTTTACCTTCTGTCTTAGAGAGCTTCCTTGTATAAAGGAATGTTTCAATCTTGGAGGAAACTGCTATTAACAACTTTCCTCTACCGTAAATCGTGTGATCTGGTTTTCTCGGCTTCTATTTACTTTGATTTCTACATTGTAAAAAGTAAGTGATAATATTACTGAATGGGGGGACAAGATGAATACTTGGTATATCTGTTATTTTTCTGTTTCTATAATAAAACACTACACACCAGTCCTTGGCCCATATAGGATTGTATTCATAACATAATGTAAAATGAAAAATGCATTTAGTCCAACTTCAAAAGTCCCCATAGTCTCAAACTTGTTTAAAGTTCAACATTTCTTTTGAGACTTATGCAGTCTCTTAACTGTAATCCTCTGTAAACTCAAAATCAAAATCAAAAAGGAGCTCACATACTTCCAGCATATAATGGCACAGGATATATGTTGGTGTTCCATAATGGAAGAAAGGGAGCATGGTAAGGACATTCTGGACAAAAGCAAGATCAAAGACCAGATGGGCTGTAACCATTTGGTCTTCTCCTAGCCTCTTTCCTGAATAATGCCATGGAGACCTATTTGTAGGCTTAATTTTTTGCACCCTACTCTTAATAAGGGTTCAATCTCTCTTTTAGCTTACCACCCAGCTGAGATAGTGAAAGAGAGAGGTTATTAGGATATGAGGATATGTTCAGCAATAGTGCTTTGGGGGTGAACTTGATCTTCTTTGGCAGCAGTTCAGTCCTGTAGCAAACACCAGTTAAGACCGGTTTAGGAACTGTTAGACTGGCCACCCAGCCTGAGGTGAGGCTGTGCAAACCTCAGGAGAAGTTCTTCGGCAAGCTTCTCTCAATTGCAGCTTTTTAGAGCAAACCAAACCAATGCTCAGTGCTCTGTCTCTCACTGTCTATGTGGTCTTATTCTAAAGAAATTAGAAGTTTCCACCTCACCTGTTTATTTGTGAATTTTTGCCTAGGCCTTCAACTAGGCTTATTTCTGAACAAACTTATAACTCATTAACCCGTTTGCATTATTCTATGTCTGTCATGTGGCTGGTTACCTCTCCTCAGCATTACTTCCAATTTCCTCCACTTCTCAGTGGTGAGTCTCTTGCACCTCTTTCCTTCCTAGAGTTTCTCTCTTGCAGCTGGATGTCCCAACTTACTATCCTGCCTTTTGTTATAGTCCATAGGTTTTTAAATTTTAACCAATTAGAAGGTGCCTGAGGCAATCAAGGAAAGACAGAGACATATCTTCACACAGTGTACGAAAACATCACTACAACACTTGGAAAACTCCAAACTTTGTATCTCTGTATCTGATGTCAAAATGCTCTTCAGATCTCCAACTCCTTTCAACTTTGTTGACTGAAACACATTTCTTTCTCTTGGGCTGGTTCTACTCCCTGTTAACAGCTTTCCTTGGCAGTTATCCCAGGGCTCTGGCATCTCCAATATTTTGGGGGTCTTCAAGGCAATACAGGCTTCAAACTTTCACAGCTTCAAACATATACCTGGCCTCAGCAGCTCTCCTTAGTGATGGATGGAGATTCTGTAATCCCTTTCTTCTCTTGACTCGAAAGCCAGAACTATGTGGCCCAAAATATCCAAGTTTTGCTGCTTTCTGGGGCTGGAACATGGCCCCTCCTATTCCATTACATCTTCACCAGCTTTCTGTTTGCAATGGTTTCCTTCATTGTCAAAGTTTGGCCTTGAACCTAGAGATCCTCCTGCTTCAGGCTCTGGAGTGCTGGAATTGAAGGTGTGTACCACCACACCCAACTTGAGCTTTTCTTTAATTTCTTTTCACAAACTGGAAGCCTTGCTGGGTGGGATCTTACACTGAGGTCACCACTCCCTTTATTCCACTTCACATCTGGCTTTTCTTTAATCTGTTCATCTCCTTGAACACCAGATTTATCTCCATCCCACTGGTGTTCCCTTCCTCCTCAGATTGTACATTTTCTATTTTTCTTTGCTTAGCTTGTTCCTTTTCATTATAGATCTGCATAAAAGTGAACACTAATAACCACAGCACAGAATCTGTACTAGGCTGTTTTGAGATTTCTTCTGCTAAAGGAATTAATCAAAACACTCTTCACCTTAGCCTCAGGCAGACTTTTTGGACAAGAGCAAAACCTGGTTACATTCTTTGCCAAAGTATCATAATAACGTCAATGTCTAGGCCACATACTAAAATCTTCTCCTCTGGAACCTCTTGAGCCAGGTCCTTACATTTCAATTTACTCTCAGTACCACTGTTTTCTAGGATGGCTCATTAAATCCTGCTTAAAGCACTCTACTGTTTTCCTAATCCATAGTTCCAAAATCTATATTCCTCCAAACAAAAACATGGTCAGGCCTATCACATCAATGCTGGGTCCCTGGTACCAACTTCTGTCTTGAGTTTTATTGCTCTGAACAGACACTGTGACCATGGCAATTCTTTTTTTTTGTTTTGTTTTGTTTTTTTTGTTTTTGTTTTTTTTTTGAGACAGTGTTTCTCTGTATAGCCCTGGCTGTCCTGGTCTACAGAGTGAGTTCCAGTTCAGCTAGACCTCTTGGCTTCGACCCTGCAAGCCATACCCTTCGAGCATAAATTGCTATTGTTGCTGCTACCCCACTGCCCACAGCTGTCTAAATTCCCCCTCCCTTCCTTTCACTCTGCCTGAGCTCAGGTAATAATTCTCCAAGAGCCCTTCCTTCTCCCTGCCCATCTGCTCTGCAGCCACATTCTGCACAGCTCAATCCCAACTGTCTTGGTGGGGAGGAGTCAATGCTCCTGCTCAGACTCTCCAACGCTCCTTTAACAATCCACAACCCATCTCTGCTTTCTTGTGCCTCTAGGAACTGGAGCTTCCCCAGGACCATTACTGACATACAGCAACCACATAGGTCCTCTGGGACTCTGTGACATTCCTTCAGTCCCTCAGCTTCCACCTGGAAACCCTGCAGCTTCCATAGACCCCTATAGAGCTACTGTGACTCATGCGTACCCTACCACCTCAAGTCAGGGAGCTTAACTGTGCCACTCCCATGGACCTGCCTCCTCCTCACAGCCACATCTTCATCCAAAAAGCCACTCCTTTCAGTCCAATGTGCCTTTCCCCTCCTGTCTTAAAACCACATTCCCTGCCTGTCTGCTGACTGGCCATCTAGGCCAGACTTGCTCCCATGTCAGTGATGCCCCACACGGTTACACTGTTACAGCTGCCTCCTCTGCCCCTCTCTTTTCCACTGATGATGACCAAAGACGATACAATATAACTTATGACCTTTTCTATCTCACACCTTTCTTGCTAAGGTCCTTGCTCCTGTCCTACCTTAACCCTTTTTCATCCTGACACCTCTTACAGCTTAAAACTAAGTTATTTTAAAAAAAAGCCTGTAATGTTCTGTAATGACAGAGGTTTATTACAGTTATGGTTTATGATTTGTTTTCATGCTAAAAGGCCTCCAGTTAGATCTTCAACTCAAACTTTAAGGCTCAAAGTTAACAGGGATAAAGCTGTATAAAAGTAGCATTAACTTATTATACACTGTTAAAGATAATTAAAACATACAAGGTAATAATCAGTTACCTTACAAATAATTAAATTCTATACTGTGTTCAGAATTATGCTATTAGTCACAATTAATTACCAAAGTAAGTTTTAGTTAGCCTCCTGTATATATAGTGTTTTTAAGGTTAAGCCTAAAATCAGATATACCTTAATAGATACTTGATCCTCAAATGCCTTAGAGATCTGGTGACTATAACATTTAAAATGTTCAAAATGAAACCAAATCAAAGCAAACTTCCCACAGTAAATAGAGACACCCTGCTCTCAAGAAGAAACTTTAAGGTCTTGAAAGAAAATAGATGGTATACTTCACTGACAACTCCACCTGGTCTGTGGTCACATTTACCATTGGGAAAAACTGCCTCATGGCCTCACCTGCTGCCACAGTAGCTCCGCTGGCACAAGCTTCAGACATTTTGGAATTGACTGCTGTGCTCTGCCTTGTCAAAGGTAAGGTCAGTTTTCCCAAGTTCTTTCTCTACAGGAAAAATTATTCAGATCTATATCTGACAGCCGAAGGCCCATTGCTCTGTGCTGAAGCTAAAAATTAAATGCTGCTCTTTTCTGACATCTGAAGCCTGACTGCATCTACAAGGAACCATCTAAGTCTGAAATGACTATCTAAGTAAGTCTCTGTCATTTTAATCTGTACATATCCTTTTAAACTATACTTCCTACTCAGATTTATCCTTCACAGATCTCTGATGACATTGATGGCTAACTGTAGCTTTAACAACAGTAAACGCCCAGTAGCCTGGTCAGTCTATTTCATATGTACAGTTTGCCTTGCTGACAGTCTCCACACTAATAGGAATTTGGAATTCCAAAAGGTTATGAGAAACAGACAAGTAAATCATGTGGGGCAAGGAAAATTAATGACAAAAATTATGCCAATCTAAGAAAGTAACCTAAAGTATACACAGGTCTGAAGATATAAAGCTTAAGTACGTAATAAACGTTTAAAAAAGTCAACAATCCAGATGTCCCTCAACAGAGGAATGGATGCAGAAATTAGGGTACATCTACACAATGGAGTACTACTCAGCTATTAAAAACAATGAATTTATGAAATTCTTAGGGAAATGGATGGATCTGAAGAATATCATCCTGAGTGAGATAACCCAATCACAAAAGATCACACATGGTATGCATTCTCTGATCAGTGGATATTAGCCCAGAAGTTTGGAATACAGGAAGAATGACCCACAAACCACAAGAAACTCAAGAAAAAGGGAGACTAAAGTGTGGATATTTCCTTTCTTTTTAAAAGGGGAAACAAAACACCCACAGAAGGAGTTGCAGAGATTAACTATGGAGCAGAGTCTGAAGGAAGGACAATCCAGCCTGATATAGCTGTCTCCTGAGAGGCTCTGACAGTACCTGACTAATACAGAAGTAGAGGCTCCCAGCCATCCATTGAACTGAGTACAGGGTCCCGAATGAAGGAGTTAGAGAAAAGACCAAAGGAGCTGAAGGGTTTGCAGCCCCTTATGACAAATAACAATATGAACTAACTAGTACCCTCAGAGCTCCCAGGGACTCAACCACCAACCAAGGAGTACACATGGTGGGACTCATTGCTCTGGCAGCATGTGTATAGTAGAGGATTGCAAAATCAGTCATCAATGGGAGGAGAGGCCCTTGGCCTTGTGAAGGTTCTGTGTCCCAGTTTAGGGGAATGCCAGGGCCAATAAGTGGGAGAGGATGGAGTGGCAAGCAGGGGGAGCGGGGAGGCAACAGGGGTTTGTTCTTGTTGTTTTTTGGGGTTTTTTTGTTTTGTTTTTTTGGGTTTTTTGGGTTTTTTTTGGAGGGGAAACTGGGGAAGGAGAAATCATATGACATGTAAATAAAGAAAATATCTAATAAAAAAGAAAAAAATGGTTTGAAAAAGTCATTTATGGGTCTGGGGATGTAATTTAAGGTACATGAAAAGTTGTTCCATGTTTTTTTTTTTTACCCCTCTCTACATTATTGTTTGGGTCCCACTCACCCTTCTCCCTCACCCATAGTCAGAATACACAAATGTCCTCCACACCCCTCCAGACTCCTCCCTTCACATGCTCTTTTCAAGTATTTTTTCTCCTCATTCCCTCATGCCCTATTCCTTCACTAGGAAAGGATGTCATCTCTATCATATTCAAGCATAAATTTTGCCTTTTTCCTGTGACAACAGCTCTTAGGATATGCCTGCATCTCTCTTCTTCCTTTCTCCACCTCTGTGGGAACACTCTGTTCTCCAAAGTTCCCAAACCTCTGTTGGCCTCTACTCACTTCTTTAGTCAACTCCATTGTATGGGACACCACCTCCTTTTCCATTGCTGCACATCACAAACGTCTCTCAACCATACTAATAGATCCTTCTGCCTATATCTCCAAACCTCAAAACCTCCTTACTCTTAACCAGTTTCTGCCTAGGCCTCAAACCCATCATTTCTATGCCACATCTCTTCACCCTACAGTATTCTCACATTAACAGTCAGAACAAGCAAACACCTATCAGAACCTTCCACTTCTTCCAGGACCTTCACTCCATTAAGCATTGTCGCTTTAGACCCTTAAGTCTCTAACCCTTAAGCCATCCTTTCCATCATCCTGATAACACCACTCGCTTTTCAGTCCTAAATATTAAAGACACTTTCTTTTCAATACTTCTGGATGTCTACTCCAAAAACCATTTGCCTTCACATAGATGAACCCTGATACCTAACAACCCCAACACTGACATGGACTGTCCTTTTTTCCTTAGGGATTCAAAGACAATCCCCACCTTTTTGGCCAGGTACTCTTGCAGACTTGGCCTGCCTTTCCCCCTTTCCCTCCTACCTTCTTCAACACACACACACACACACACACACACACACACACACACACACACACATACTCTCCTTGCTTACAGTTTTCCCTTCTCTGAGAGCCAGTCTGACATTGTTTCATTCCTCAATGTCCTCAGTTCCAGGAGTTACTGGCTGCCATGCAGACCTTGCCTGACAGCAGTATTTGAGGCAAAACCTTCAAGGAAAGGCAGTCTCCTGCCCCTGCATTGTCTCTTGGCATCCCTAACTCAGAGGTAGCCCAGATATGTCCTCGTACTCTTGTGTTAGATGCCCACCAAAATATGACAGCTAGAGAAACAATCAGACATTTCTTCTGACCTTTTACCAATGTTCCAACTTCCTAGCCAAACCCTGGCCTGGAAGTTCCGTAAAGAATGTTACCCACCTAGACTAATTGCCTCTGGCATTGTTAGGGAAATAAGGAAAGGAATACAGCCTTGATGCTCACAGAATAGGAGACTTATCCCAGGGCAAGGTCAAGTAAAATCCTCATTCTCAGTCAAGTACTGCAGCTAAACCACTCCTAAAAATTAGCAAGAGACAAGTCTCTACTAGCCCAAAAGACTAGCATAGTGGGCGTTTTACCTAGGATGGGTGGGACCTTGAGCCAAGTGTGTGTGTGTGTGTGTGTGTGTGTGTGTGTGTGTGAAGGTCAGTGAGGATCAGTGATAGAACAGTCTGCATTGAGCATTCGGACTCGCTTGCACTCTGACTAGAACTAGAACTTAGATGGACTAGGACTTACTTAGATTTATGCAGTCCACAGCTCCCCGGGCCCAGAGCGCCTGGGCCCGGAGGGTGCAGCACCAGTCGAGATTCAAGAGATTGAGCAGTCGAGTACTCAGCATTCTAGAATCAGTATTCTAGGGTCAACATTCAAGATTCGAGCCTCCGTCCTCTTGGCTGTCTCACTCGAAGCCCTACAGGACTCCAGCCAGGCCCATGTGGCCCGAGCATGCTCTGAGCCTGAGGGTGTTACACCAGTCCAGAAGAGGTGGCTGCTGTTTTTAGACCCAGTGTATTTTAGGTAGCCTCAAATATACCTCGACTACTGAGCTGCCAGATTTTTCATACCTCTTTTACAATGACTGTAAGAGTCTCATGCTATATTTTTTTAAAAAAATATTCAAATAACACACTTCGTGTGTCGAGTCTGATTGTCGACCCAGCCAAATCCTGAGTCCACCTGGTCAGGACCCATTGTCCCACGGAGCACGGGGGTCCCGCAAGAAACCCCAGTCCGTGGCAACTGGCTATCACCTTCCAAGGCTCAATTCTCTTCTCCAAGTCACCTACCAATCTAGAATTATTTCTCACACCAACCCATAATACCTTACCTTAAGACCACCTTGCCCATTATAACTCCTTATCTTTACCCTCTAGCTATTTCTGTCTACACTTTATACAGATTATAGCTCCTTCCTGTCAGATGGCCACATCTGACTGACCCTCCATTATTAGTACACATCTTCCCCATCATCAGACTGACCCTTCCATTATTAGTCCACATCTTCATCCTCATCAGACTGATCCCTCCATTATTAGTAAAAAATCTTCCCCAACCTTGACCTCGACTATTCCCTTATTTGGCCATTTCCTTCTCCCAGGGCTCATTTCCAAGGTCCAAGCATTAAGGTGTTGATTCTAGCAATCATGTAATTAACATGCCTAATGAAAATTAAACACCTCACCTTAACAAGGGGGTTCCCCTTTTATAAACTCCCATTTTCCTATGGGCTATGTCTTTTCTATCTAGTCAGTCCTTTGTCTCACCTAATAATATCTGTTCCCCTTCTTCCTTGTTTCCTCCCTCTTCTCCCTTGTCCTATCTCCTGTATTTGTCTCTTATTCCCAAGTCCTTTGTCCCTCTGGGGCAAATAAATCTACTCTGTGCTGAGAAGTTGGTCTTGGTGGTCCTAGGCTGATATTATCCTCTTACAGTCTACTGTCTCTATTTCTATTCAATGTAGTATTTGAAGTCTAAACTTGAACAATAAGACAAAAGATAGATAAAAGTAATACAAACAGGAAATAATATGTCAAAGTATACTTATTTATAGATTTTATACATAAAAGACTTCCAAGACTCATCCAGAAATGTGTACAATTGATAAACCCATTCAGAAAAGTAGCAGGATACAAAATTAACAAATGAAAACCTGTCTGTTTTTCAAAGATAAATGTCTCAAGAAAGAAATCAGGAAAAGAATCCCATTCACTATAATTTCACAAAATCTTGAAGTTAATATAACAAAGGAAGTGAAATACTAGTCCAATGAAAGCCGAGACACTCAAGGAGAAAGTTGAAGGAAATAGCAGTAGATAGAAAGCCCTCTCATGCTAATTGACTGTCAGAATCATTATTGGGAAAATGACTATCCTACTAAAAAGAATACATAGATTTTACCCAAATCTTAGTATTCCTTTTTGTTTTTACTGATTAGTGCATTTATCAATTTTCATCAAAAAGGTATCTTTTACACCTATGACAGTTCAACAGATTCACAACAGGCCTCCTTGCAGAGATAGATAAGAAGCTGTGGAGCACTGAGCTCTAATTTAAACAAGTATATCATAATACTACCCACAGGTTCAAGGCTCACAGTTGAAAGGGCTTTGGGAAGATTTTATAAACTAGAGGTAGTAGAAGTTTATAGTAAAAGAGTTTTCAGGGCATAATAAGGTCATTGAATGCATATATTCCTAACAACTGTGACTGCATGAATATAATCCGTACAAGTCATTCCAGCCAAAATCCCAGCATAGATAAGGTGGGTTTGGGGTGGGGCTAATGAGAACCTGTTGGAAAATGAAGGCTGTTAGGGGAAGGAGTCAGTTCTCTTTAGGGATGTGGTCCCTGAGAGGCTATTGTGTTCCAGTGGATGACCACACATTTATAGACATGCAGTTACCATGAAGTGGACTCAGTGGACTTAAATAAAAAACATATGAAATTGGGAGGGAAAGTTGTGTGGTAACTAGGCAAGGACTTGGAAGACTTTTTCATTTTTTGAAGAATTTTATCACTCTGTTATCCATGCTGATATTTCTCTCCTCTGGCTGCTGGCATCATAATTACACATCCATGGGTTGATCAAAAACACATGAAGGTATGAAGTTCTCAGATAAAAGGAAATTACATTAAAAAGACAATCCAGAATTTGCTAGACAGTAGCCTTCAGTCACCACCCTGCCGAGTTCTAAATGGCCATGGAAGGGATGGAATAACACAGTTTTTGGCCCCTGGAGAAGAGCCGACAAGACATGGGCCTCCATGAGTGTTGACTGTTGGTAGATGTAATGCTTGTTTATATAGTAATGTATATATTTTACTTTATGTTCCTCCACTTGGAATATTTTCCCTGCCAAGATTATCAGGGAATGTTTTCCCTGTTCAAGTTAATGACTGTATGATAATTAGAAACAGCACTAGTTCAGGAGGTGAAGTGTGTGTAGTGTTCCTCAGCAAAGTGGTGAGCGTTGTAAACTTCAGGACAGCCCTTAAGGCTGTGGGAAAGAACTCTAAAAATATGAGTTCAAGGATATATAAACATGATTTCTTAACTATAAGAAACATAAAGATGGAATGTGAATTGTATGAGGGGCTTCATGGACTCAAAAGAATGGAAGCAGCTGCACTAATGAGTCAGTAAAGGGAAAGGAATCATTAAAAAAAAACCCAAGGTTCATTGTTCAAAAGGAGCCAGGAAGTAAGGGAGTAGTGATCTCAGAGTGCTATCCCACCCAGTCAAACTTATTGTTTGTGTTTACAAATGCAGTCAGACTTCTGAGGTCAAGGTCAGCCTGTGACAGTGCAAATTTAGGTCCACGCATGGTGGGAATGGTGATGACAGAGCCAGATCTCATCCAGGTAGCTTATTGTCTGTGCTACAAAAGCAGGCAGATCTCTGAATTCATTTGCTATGTTGAGAAAATGTATTTGCTGTCTCTTTTTAAGAATCAAGGGGCTATCATCATAAAATGCCAGTTCATAAGATAATCAAAAGGGAACCTGTGGTAATGATTGAATTGATATGTAAATAAAAGACTGGACTTTGGTTAACAAGAGCTGAGCTCTCTGCATGAGCTGTTAGAGAGATGTCTTGAGCAGAACATTGTGCTGTCAGCTTGTACCCATGAGTGACTTTGAGTTGTTCTTTCTTCACTCTCAAACACCCCTTCTACAGGAACTCCTCTCCATGCTGAGGCTGGTCCTTGTCACACCACATTTCCTGGGAATGGTAAGGGCAACAGGTCCTTTCTATTTGATGGGAAACAATGTTGTATTTTTACTTGTGTATAATGAGTAAGTTACTAATCTTCCTGAGAAAATTTCATAGTGTAGCAAGTGTAGTGTATAAGTATGCTGCTGAGAAATGACATTTAATATTTTCTAGCAAGGATGTTAAAATGTTGATTTGTAGTACCTATAGACTCAAATCAAGCAGAAAAGACATAGATTTGCCCTTAGAAAACGAAAGCTGAAGCCACATGCCTCCATTAAATCACACAAACCTTTAAAAACAGCTAAAATAGCAAGTAATGCAGGAAAAGATTGTCTGAGGCTGAGCAGGATATGTCCTTGTAACTCTAGCAACCAAAGTGGGGGCAATATCAGCGTGGGTGGCAGAGTGATAAAATTCCTCAAAATATTAAAAAAAATCGACTTTATAAAATTATAAAATAATCTGTTAAAGGATGTGGTCACTACTAATATACTTTCTTGATGGAATTCTTTTCCAATGAGCTTAAATCCACATGGCCATTGACATAAGAAATACCCAGGCAGCAAGACATGCACTCGTGAAAAGTGTAACGGCCTTTCAACCTCTTTGCTATAGGTATCATGTTAAAAGCCTTAACCTACTTAATTTTTGGCCAAGTAAAAGAGTGAATATACATAAATGCAGCAACTACTCGGAACTGTAAGAGATCAAATGTCTCTGTGGAATCTAACTTGGGAAGTACTGCCCTTTGATCCTCTGTCACCCTAGGGATTTCCATTGGTCAAGGATGTTGTATTTTTAATAAAGGGTTTGGGAAGTACCACTACCATAATATTCTCTACCTAGAAAAGAAATGGGAACACACAAGAACATAGGAGAGTTTTTTCTAGCACTGGATGAGCACTGAATAAGCCAATCCTCAAGAAAGCTAGACAAAAGAGGCGTAGGATGCAGGTATTTCCTCAAAACTACCCTCTAACCACTCAAACACTGAGGTAAGCCTGTCAATGTTTAGAAACGTGGGATAGTAAGCAATAATTTTCAAGGCTTTCGACTTCCTTTGAAGTGGTTAAAGAAGACCTCACAAAGGCACACAAGGATTTTGATATTATTTTGAAATAATCCAAGAGTTTAATAGTTAGAAAAAGGCCATTGTCTCTCAAAAAGATACTGGTCTGTTAAACCCTTAATCAGGCACACATCTGATCAGATACACTATTATTCTGCCCTAGGAATGAGCAAGAGATAATATATACTCTCTTGCCTATGACATAAGTGATGACATAGTATAATAATGAAGGGGCTAAGGAAAAGAACAAAGAAAACCCCAACCCCTCATTACCTTGTCCAAAAATATATAAGGGGGAAATACTTCCTAACTTGTTCTATGTGTCTAGTGTAGTATTTTAATATCAGAATCAAAAGAGCTGCTAGAAGAAATATATACTGTAATATGTGAAAATAGATGTAAAAATTCAATTAAAAACTAGCATATTATTTTAGTAATAAAATTATTTTAGATCATGTCCAAGTTAGGTTTAACCCAGAAATGAAAATTGTTCAATAAAGATTATTCAGTGAAGTACATTCTATTAATAGAAGCAATACCCGTGATGCTTAGGATACAATGCTTAGTAACTATAACAATTAATACTGACAGGTGCTACTGTTGCTGATATTACTGGTTCTCCATCTACTATCTAGCCATGTGAGTAATGACAACTACTTAAACTTTTATGACAGCTCTCCTCCAAGATGCAGAGAAATTTTCATAATGTGTGTTTTCAGGATCTCGGGATACTGAACTATTGTCCTAGTAGTATTATGAGTGAAGAATATCTGATATTTTTTGGATTTTTTAAATTTAAAAATTGTTCTTTTCATACAATTATTTTTCATTTAATTAATTCATTAATTAATTCATTCACTTTACATCTCAGCTGCTGCTCTCCTATCCCCCCACACAGTCCCTCACCTCATGCAATAAATTTTTATTACTTATATTTTGGATTATAATATCATTGAATTACTTCCCCCTTCTCTTTCATACTTCATACCTCTAAAACTTTCCATATACCCCTCTTCACTTTCTTTGAAATTCATGCCTCTTTTTTCATTAACTGTTGTAACATGCATATATGTATATGCACATGTATTATTAAATAAAACCTGCTAATTTTTTTGTTTGTTTGTTTGTTTGTAATGAGTAAGTCTTTTTCCTTTGAGGAGCCTAGAAGTTTAGGAAACACCTAAACTTCTAAAGCAATGTCAAAAGGAAGGTATAGAAAACAAGATGATTTGGATTCTACACAGAGAAACTTAACAGTAGAATTTTAGCTTCTAGATATCACACTGCTTAAAACTGTACCAGTTTCTAAAACTCATTCCTAGGGACAGAGAGAGTACTGATATATTCTAGTACAGTTAGGGAGTAAACGTATATGACCTCAGACTGCGAGAAAGCTTCCTCAGGGCTACAGAGTGAGCAAAACCCAGGTTGTTATCCATATAGTAGTGAGAGCCCTTCCTGTCCCAGTCATGGTCCCAAGGGCTGATGTAACATGCACTTCATCACAATACTCCTGACCAGATACTGATGATTAATAAATTAGTTTCAACTGCAGGAAAAAAGAAAACCTAATTGCTGAATTGTTTAGAGATAAGTACTCCTAAGTATCTGTTCTAAGGTAAACTCTTCGAAAAACAGAAATAATTAATTCCTGGGAGGGCAAAGGTGAGATCTGTTTGCCCTTTAATAAAACACACAGTAGCCTTTCTCCACACGTTTCATTCTTTTTCTTCCACTGGAGAATTAAAGGGTAGACATATTTGTGTTTTGCTTTATAACTTGATGTAGTGAGGACGATTAGAAGATTCCTTTTAATAGGGAGATCTTTGTAGATTGCAACAAAACCCCTTCCATTTCCCATCTCCTTTTGACAGGCATTACAAAGCCATCAAGATGTGAAAGTACTTGTTAAATGCATTTGAAGCTTGTGTCATTTGACAGTCTTCGCCTCCTGAAGTATTTTTTAGTCATTGTGGATTAGGGATACATACATTACATGAAATGATGTTCAAGTAGCTGTATGTAATAATAAATTACTCTGTATTTTTAAAGATCCTGGTTATTCACCTCAACTGCAGCAGCCGCCACAGTGAGTTTCCAAGAACCCTTATTTTTAATCTAGTTTATCGTATTTCCAATCTCCCCTAAGAAGTTTGCCATAAAATTCATCAAGATAATACTTTTTGAACAGTTTCAGATGTTTTAGGAGATTTTGCAAAAATATTTGTTCTTTAAACTGTAGATATGGATACATAGGCATGTTAAATTTTTTTAGAAAAAGGCTTTCAATTCATGAAACTGCAAAAGCCTATTTCTAGGTTTTGAGGATGGGAAGAATATAGAGGTTGAAGTAGCTAGGTGGGTCACTGACAGTTTCTTGCTGGGTAGGACATATGGTATGTTGGTCTGGATACTTTATTGGCTTATGCAGTCACACATTTTCTAGAAAAAAATTGCTATGGTTGGTTATTCTCTGGGGTTTGTGAGTGGGAAAAATATCAACTTGTACCAATAACAGGAGATTCATAATGCAGCTGAGAATTAAAAAAAAAAAAGCTCCTTGGAGTTAGAGCTCTGATAGATATGGTCAAGCCAGGTCAGAATGGGAGGAAGAAGAGAAGCATTTGAATTCTGTTTTCCAAAAGAATCCTTTCACCCCTGAAGTTGAGGTCGAAGATGGATGTATTGAAATTTCATTATCTGGAATGGAAAATAATATTTTCTGCTATTATTGGGAGTCTTAATTAAAAGCTCAGGTTCAGGAAGACTTAATTTTGACCTCATCAAGTGCTCAAAAGAATTGTTAATTAATGGGGCTAATTTAATGAGCTCCCACATTTGACTGTAGAATAAACATGATATCCAGGGTCATTCTAAGTGTTGTGTGGGGTGATCAGGGTAATCTCATTCTCTTTCCTGTGTACCCATTCACTAGTGCCTGTTTATGGCCCTGTCCCAGGCACATTATGTAAATCAACAATTATAATTTTATGAGAACATTCCATTATCTTTTAGTTACATTCCTAAGCTATTTCTTGGATTTCCACAATGTGTACAATTGCTTATATTTTTGCATCATAGCTTAAGTGTTCATGTTTTCAATTAGAGGGCTAAATATAGAAATCAAAAATATTTTCTGATAATATAATTAGAGATACAATCTACAGTAATTTGGAATTGATAAAAAAATTAAAGAAATAAATAACAAGACACACATAATTTTACATCTGGAGTAAATAGCCTCAATATTTTAATTAATCATTTTTTTTCAATATGTTTTGGATGGCTATAAAGCACTATGTTTTTTTTTAAGTTGTGTATCTATTTGTGTCTTTGTGCATATGTGAATGCAGGCATCTGTGAGAGGAAGAAATTCAGAATTCCCTGGAACTGAGGTCATATTTGATTGTGAAACACCTGATATAGGTACTAGGAACTGAACTGAGGTTCTCCGCAGGTGCAGTATGCAGTCTTAACCACTGGTCCATCTCTCCAGATTCTAACTTATTTTTTATTAACATGTAGTAATTGCACATCTTAATGTGGCAATTATGTCTTTTCAACACATACACACAGTATGCACTGATCAAATCAGGATCGTTAATATTCCTTCTGATTATCATCTCTTTACACTTACAGTCTGAGCTCTTCTCAGATATTCACAAAACATACAGGTTATTGTGACCTGTAGTTATCCAATTGTGATGTGAAGCATGTGGCAGCACTGTGTTTGAGTAGTTAGTTGTTTGGTACCTGTTCTTGAGATCCACAGTTTCCAGTTCTACTTGTACATTTAGATTGATGCTAGTTTTAGTATCCCCTTATGAGACAGAATATGTGATATTGACATTTGACTTATTTCACTTAACATTTCCTTCATTTTCATACATTTTCTGCAAAGATGTAAAGAAAATGAAACAATTATAATTGTGTTATAACATTGGTGAATCACAGCCGATAAAAATTTATGCAAAAACTTCAAAAACTTAATTTTATTCCTGAAATACACATATAAAGAACAGAATCTTCAAGTACTAATTACATAATTATTATCACTAATTTTTACTTATTACATTTACATAACTAGAATTAGTGTTTAGGACTATTTTATGGTGGTAATTTACCTTATATACATACAAACATACATACATACATACATACATACATACATATGTACATACATACATATGTACATACATACATACATACATACATATCTTGCTAATCTCCAAAATTTTTACTGATAATGATTACTCTGTTCAATCATTCTGATGTAAAGGTGAAGTTTTCATTGCTTCTCTTGATTGTAGGAAATGAGATATTTCCTTTGGGGTATTTTATGACTTTTAAGAATTCTTTTCAATTAAAAAAAAAAGGACTAGGAAACACCTAAGAAAAGGTTTGACCTATTTCTACCAAGTTTTGGGAAGACTAGGTCTCATCTGTGATTTGGTAGCTATTATAAGATTAGAAATTGAGACTATCTAATCATTTTATGATTTTCTCTCTTCTTTTTTCCTGAAGATAAAATACTTTTATTTGGATTTAAAAAAGTTAACCATACCACACAGATGGAGAGTAAAAGGAATGTGACTGAATTCATCTTGATAGGTCTTACACAGAACCCCCAAATGCAGAAAGTAGTGTTCATGACATTTTTGTTTCTGTACATGATAACAATTTCAGGCAACCTGCTCATTGTGGTCACTGTCATCAACAGCCAGGCTCTGAGTTCCCCAATGTATTTCTTCCTGAGCCATCTCTCCTTGATAGATACAATTTACACTTCTTCTTCAGCTCCAAAGCTGATTGTGGACTCCATTCAAGAGAACAAAGTCATCTCCTTTAATGGATGCATGGCTCAAGTCTATGCAGAGCACATTTTTGGTGCTACTGAGATCATCCTCTTGACAGTGATGGCCTATGACCGCTATGTGGCCATCTGCAAACCTCTACACTATCCGACCATCATGAACCACAAGCTATGCGTTGTCCTGGTGGGGGTGGCCTGGACTGGAGGATTTCTCCATGCAACTATTCAGATCCTCTTTACAGTATGGCTACCCTTCTGTGGCCCCAATATCATAGACCATTTTATGTGTGACTTGTACCCACTGTTGGAACTTGTTTGCATGGACACTCACACCCT
>JADRCD010206980.1:28727-46408 GCA_019843815.1 Montemys delectorum
CCTGCTCTTGATGGGATCTTATGTGATCATTTTGCGCTCTCTAAAGAGCTATAGCTTAGAGGGCAGGCGGAAAGCTCTCTCCACCTGTGTGTCTCACATCACAGTGGTAGTTTTATTTTTTATTCCTTGCATATTTGTTTATCTACGTCCAGTGACCACTCTGTCAATTGATAAAGGTGTTGCTGTCTTTTATACTATGGTGGCTCCTATGCTGAATCCTTTAATCTACACTCTCAGGAATGCTGAGGTAAAAAATGCAATAAAAAAACTCTGGAGAAAAAAAGTAACTTCAAATAATAATTAATTATGTCACTCAACTTTGCACACAGGTCACACATGGAATCTTAGCCACCATTTTTTAATCTAGAGATGAGGATGTCAACTCTGAGGAAGAGTTAGATATTACTTGGATATAGCTATTTCAGCAGCAATTTAAAACTGGGCTATCATCTGTATTTATGTTCTTCTGTCTCATATATCTATCATCACAAATAATGATTCTGAATCATCAAATACCTATAAAGTGACTGAGAGTCTAAAGCACCTCTAGAATGTAAAAAAAAAAAAAAGCATGAATCTAGAATGTTGATTTGGTAGTAATAATGTCATGTGATATTGAGATACTGATTATTATTGATAAGTAAAAGTAAGTTTTTTATGCTATCTCTTTAGAGTCTGAGATTCACATTAATTCTTTGTTTTCTGAATTTTATTGTCTATTAAATATTGGTTGTGTAGCAAAAAAGTTTTACTTTTCATTTGCTTTCATATTTGAAATCCAATTAGGAGACAGATACAAAATATCCCTGACTAGAGCAGATAAAGTTTAACCACAATGAATAATTGTATTAGGATATTAATGATAGACAAGTAAATACACCCTTATATTATATGACAAATTTTTAAGAAAAGTACTTATTTTTAAAATAGGTTTATCTATAAACACTGGGATTCCAATTATTGAGTAAGGCATAGTTGTTGTCCATTACTAACGGAGTTCATTGTGTTTTCTAAGGCCAGGATAGAAGCTGATACAAAATAACCTCCTTTGATAAAGTTAGCAAACTTCAAACCTTCCACTGAGAGGATAATGATGTTGATGGGTGTGTGGTGGTGGTGGTGGTGGTGGTGGTGGTGGTGGTGGTGGTGGTGGTGTGTATGCATGTATGTGTGTAAATATGTGCTGAGACTGGTGAGCAAGAAGGTTTGTTTTGAATTGATAGCCTTGGCTGTAGGGGAATGATACTTCAGAAGACACTCAGTACAGGGCAGACAGACAGACTTTGGAAACTAATGGTCCTAGTGTGACTTGTTGAAATCTGTCCACAGAGGTAAGAAAGCAATTTACTGAGAACATGTCCATGAATATAGCAATGCAACTCAATGAAATTAGTTCTAGTAGACATTTCTCTGTTGCACAAACACATACATTGTTGGAAACTACAGTCAGAATTAAATGCAAACAGAAACACATTGAAATTGGGAAGAGATATCTCATAAGTTTTAGATTAGGTATGTGGTAGTTTATTAATTCTCCGTTGAAAATGAATGGACAGATGATGAACCATTATTTAGATGTGGTTTGTAGAAGATATGTAAATGTTACACTCACACCTTCACATGTCAAGTGTGAAAGCTTCATCTCTGTTCCTTCACAAAAATCATTGATTAGTAAATAGGAGTAAAACTCTGGTACCAAAAGTTGGGACACCACTATACTAAAAAGGCAAGCATATAGACAAGTAAGATACAGATAACAGCCAAGGAAGGTTAAAACCAGAAGTAACAATTACAGGTGAATTAAAATTCAATCTTGCAGAAGTATAATACACACACACACACACATACACACACACACACACGCACGTGTGTGTGTGTGTGTGTGTGTGTGTGTGTGTGTAAATCAACAAGACAAATTCTTAACATCAAGAATGCCTAAGACATTTCAGAATGTTGGGTAGAAAATGCAACTTGGAGAGACCCTGGTAGAAACTATATAGTGCATTCAACTTAACTTCAGGTTTTCAGTAAATTAATACAAATAGTCTGTTTGTATAGAAAAGAGTTCAGATTTTAAATGTGAACATCTTATGTTTTTTATTTTTTTACATAATATACTTTAATCATATTCTTTCCCTTCCTCAACTCCTTCCAGGTTCTTCCTATCTCCTAACTTACTCAATCATATGTTTTTTCTTTCAGAAAAATAAACAAATCAAAAATCAAAACAAACAAGCAAAAAAAAAAAAAAGACAAAACAACCCAAATTAAAAGGCGTAGCAAATATATAAAAACAAACAAAATAAAATAAAATATGGAGTCTTTTTTGTGTTGGCCAGCTACTCTTGGACATGAGTCCTCCCCTGGAAAATGGCTGATATCCCCACTGATACTCTATTGGAGCAAACTAGTTTTCCCTTTCCCAGCAATGCTGAGACTCTGTAATCTTTTGTGTTTTCATCTCCTGATCACTAGCATGTTTTTGTACTTTGATTTCATGCTAAGCACTACCAAGAGTAGTCAGAGACAAACCAACTTATGCTAAATTTGTGCTTTAATAACCAATTTGGATTTCTGAAGATCATAATCACATTTATTGCTATCTTAAAAATAAAAGCCTATGTATGTTTTATAAAATAATGCTATGTGAATTATTTTTAATTTTAGTTTTATTGGGATATTATTGACAAATAAAACCTTCAATCATAAATAGGGAAAATAAAATGTTACATGATAAAGTCAAATTTATGTACAGATCCAGGCAAAGCTAGTACCTGAAGGTACTAAAAGGTAAAATACAAATCAAGGAAGTTAACTACACTCATGAAAACACAGGAAATAAACACTCTCACATCATCAAAACCAAAAGAAGAAATACACATGCACACACACACACACACACACACACACACAAATGCACATGCACACACATATGCCACCATCACTACCACCAACACCAACACCAACACCACCATAACAGGAAAGAAAATCACTGTTCACTGATATCTCTCAATACCAATGGCCTTAATTCCCAATGCTATGATGCTGATTAACAGAATGGATACAAAAAATGGGACCCATGATTTTGATGCATACAAGAAACACGCCTCAACATCTGTGATCTGTCTGGAATGAATACATGTTTTCAGTATACACCTTTAATCTCTCTGGCTGGAATACTTTAGTACATACATTTAATACCAAACAATGGTATCTAATTGAGGGCCAGACAAAGTGATGATTGTTTTGGCAGTATGTGTATAGTAGAGGATTGCAAAGCTGATCATCAATAGGAGGAGAGGTCCTCGCCCCTGTGAAAGTTCTGTGCCCCAGTGTAGGGGAATGCCAGGGCCAATAAGTGGGAGAGGGTGGGGTGGCAGGCATGGGGATGGGGGAGGCAACAGGAGTTTGTTCTTGTTATTTTTGTTTGTTTGTTTTTTGGAGGGGAAACTGGGAAAGGAGAAATTTACATGTAAATAAAGAAAATACCTAATTTAAAAACAAAACAAAACAAAGTGATGAATTAGAGAAAGGTTTGACAAAATGAGTCAGAGATAGGATATACCTGACTCTCAAGAGTCATTCAGTTTGGTCATTCAAGTTGGGAGTCTGTGCAGTGAGTGCAGTGTAATGGAGTTGAGTTTGTTAGCGAGTTTGTTGAGTTCAGTTTAGTCAGTCAGTTCAGTTGAGTTCAGTTAGTTTAGTTCAAAGCAGGTTGCAGCCAGAGAATGTGAAGGAGTCAGAAGATTAGACAAATTGTTAGAGTTGATTTGAAGCCAAGTAGAGCAATTCAGTGAGAAGCAGAAAGAAGCCAGATTGAATCAGTCAGCTTGAACAGGAGTTTGAGCCAGAATAGCTGAGTTTAACTAGCCAATCAGATTTCAGAAAGAATTAGAAAAGGTGAGTTTATTCATCAGTAAACCTTTAAGATAACAATTACTTCAGTAAAATAAAAGATACATTTTCAAGAAACAGAAGGAACATTGCCAGATTCATTTTATGAGGCCACAATTATCCTGATACCCAAACCACATAAATATTCAACAAAGAAAGTGAATTACAGACTACTTTTTCTTATGAGCATAGGTGGAAAAATACTCAAAATGCTTTCAAGCAGAGTCGAAGAACACATCAAAAAGATCATCCATCTTGATCAAGTGTTTTCATCCTATATATACAGGGATGGTTTAACTTGTGGAAACCAGTTAAAGTAATTCATCATAAAAATAAACTGAAAGAAAAACAACCCACATGATCATCCTATTAGATGCAGAAAAGGCCTTTGACAAAATTAAACACTCCTTCTTGATAAAACTATTGGAGCTATTAGGGATACAAAGGACATACCTAAACATAATAGAGCCAATCTATAGTAAGCCAATGGCCAGCAACAAATTAAACTCAAAGCAATTTCACTAAAATCAGGAAAAAGACAAGAGTATTTATTCTTTCTGTATTTATTCAATATAGTCCTTGAAATTTTAGCTAGAGTAATTAGACAATTAAAGGAGATTACAGGAATACAAAGTGAAAAGGAAGAAGTCAAAGGATCCTTATTTATAGATATGATAGTATACATAAATGATCCTAAATGTCACTAAGAAACTCGTACAGCTGATAAACACTTTCAGTAAAGTAGTTGGATACAAGATTAACTAAATAAAAATCAGCAGCCTTCCTATATACAAATAACAAATGGACTGAGGAAAAATATGGGAAATAACACCCTACACAATGGACTTAAATAATATAAAATATCTTGGGTTAACTCCAACTAAGCAAGTAAAAGTCTTATATGATAGAAAGTTCAAGGACCTGAGAAAATAAGTTGAAGAAGATATCAGAAGTTGAAAAGGTCTCTAACATTCATGGATCTGTAGGATTAACATAGTAAAAATGACCATCCTAGTAAAAGCAACCTACAGATTCAATGCAATATTAATAAAAATTTCAAAACAATTCCTTGCTGACTTAGAAAAATATTTCTCAATTTCACTTGGGAAAATGGCAAACCCCCTGATAGCTAAAATAATCCTGAATAGTAAGAAAACTGGTAGAGCTTTTAAACACTCCTGATTTCAAGTTATACTAAAGAGGTATAGGATTTAAAAATTGCATGACATTGGCATACAAACAGATACATTGATCAATGGAATAGAATTGAAGAGTCAGATATAAATTCATAAACATATGGACATTTGATTTTGATAAAGAAGCTATAAATGTACAGTGGAGTAAAAGAAAGAATCTACAACAAATAGTGCTGGTCTAACTGGATGTCTGCATGTAGAAGAATGTAAACAAACCCATATTTATCACCCTGCAACACACAAGAGTCCAAGTGTATCAAAAACCTCCTGGACACATTGAACCTGATAGAAGAGTAAGTGGGGAATAGCCTTGAATGTAGAAGCCCAGAAGGCAACTTTCTAAACAGAACACCAATAGTGCAGGAACTAAGATAAACAATTTATATCAGGGACCTCAAAAAACTGAAAAACTTCTAAAGGCAAAGGATACCATCACACAAAAGAGAGAGCCTACAGAATGGGAAAGCTTACAAATTCTACATCTGAAAGAGGTCTAATGTCCAAGAACTCAAGAAACTAAAGTTTAAAAGACAAATAATCAGGAGAAAATCAGACCAGCTGAAGGTCACCCTCATCTCCCTCCTCAAGTGGGTAGGGGTGAGGGTGGAGGGTGGGAAGGTAGAAGTGGGATGAGCAGGCAGGCAGTGCCACTAAAATAAACAAATGAGTGATGGTGAGGTGAGAAAGATGAACAAGTGGAGCAGTGCTTGAGCACTGTGAGAGGAGGAAGTGGAGCTGTGATGTGATGGCAGTTATGAGTAAGGGCTGCAGTTGATAGTGGAACAGATTGTTGTCCAGTGTGGTTGTTGAGGTAGAGTGCAGAAGCCTGGAACTTATGCAGACTCAGCATTCAAACATGTCACTTGCCACTGGGTTGAGGAACAGTTCACTTTCTGGCTTAGACCTCCTCAAAGGACCACCATAGTCTATGATACCTCTGAGGGCTATGTCTGTGTCAGTGATCCTACAAAAGGCAGGGTCTGTGTAGATGTGAAGGTGGTGAGGACATCTGTGGTCTATGGTGTATCCTGAGACCGTGTCGATGTCTGCTGAGCATGTTGCTTCCTGGGGATAAATTCATGTATGGCCTGAGACCATGGGGCTGGGTCTATGCTATTGCCAAGGGCCATGACTAGGCCTGAGGTCCTACTGCAGCTGGGATCTGTGTTTATGTCCATGAACCATGTTACCACCAAAGATCATGTGGATATCCATAGTCTCTGCTGAAGCCTGAAACCATATTGATGACTGTGGTCCAGGCTGCCTCCAAGGGACTTATTTGGGACCATGGTTCTACTGCAATGGGGTCCTTGTTTGAGGTCTATGCTGTCAGCAGAAACCATGAGCAAGCCCATGATCTGAGCTCCAGCTAACAATAAAGAGCAAGGAAGCTACATTGGTAGTGTTTTTAGTGACTATAGATGAGCAGTTGAGAAAGGACATGAAAGGTTTCTGTGGCAACTCCTACCCTCATCTCAACCTTGCCAACAGTAACAGCCTAAACAAGAAGCCATCAAAGAGAACTCTTATAAATTGTGATAGGGATGCCCAAAGTGTAAGTCTCCACAATCGATAGCTTCTAGCTTAATTTTCTTTAGTCGAAGGGCCACTGGGAGTTTGACCAGGCTCCAGTGAGTGTATGGACAATGCAAATTGGACTTTGTTTGTTATTTATTTTTGTTTTATTTTCTTGGGTGGGAGATCATAAGGGTGGGCAGACATGGAAGGACTGAAGGGAGTGTGAGAGGTGAAATTCATTCAAGATGAAATTCCCAAAGAATCAATAAAAGTACTATTTTAGAAAACAAACAAACAAATAATCCAATTAAAAATGGTGTATAAATCTAAACAGAATTTTCAATAAAGAATATTCAAATAGCTGAAAAAAACTTAAAGAAAATGTTCAATATCATTAGTGATTGGGGAAATGCATTTCAAAACGCCTTTGAGATTTTATCACACACCTGTCAGAATGGCTAACACATGAATATCATAACATTGCTCATGATTTACTGTTGCCTGGGCCAAAGACATTGTTTGAGTTACTTTAAGAGATGAATTTGTTATACAATTGAGTGCAATTTCCTTATCTAATGATTGTCCGCAGAAGAATAGAAGTATGTATGCTGATGTTCTTGATCAAGTAATCCAGAAAATTAATTTTGCTCCATTTCCTATATTTAGTATCCAGATCGATGGATTTTGAGATGTTGCAATCTGTTTACATTTACTGGTTTACATGAATTACGTTAATGATGGTGACTTTAAAGATGAGTCTCTTTTTACAAATCTCCCGAGACTACAACTACTACACTCAACATATTTGACACAGGTGGGTCACTTCTGAAAGAACATAAAGTCGCTTTGGAGAAGGTTTGTGGAGTTTACACAGATGGTGGTCTAGCTGTACTAGGATATTGATCTGAATTTCAATGTTTAAACTAGTCAGCAAAAGTCATTGGAACTCATTATATGATTTATCCACAAATATTAGCAATGAAGACACTGCCACAAGAGTTACAAGAAGTAATGAAAAGTGTCATAAGTTCTGTCAACTTTGTAAAGGTGAGCACTTTCAACAGTCTACTGTTTTCAGAACTGTGCAACCAGTTACATGCAGCAGACCAAGTTCTGCTATTTCATAGCGAAGTGACATGGTTGTCAAGGGGGACATATTCAAAATATGTTTTGGGGATTCTTGTTGAGCTCAAAATGTTTTTAAATCAGAAAGCAAGACATCAGTTTGAAGCATTTTTCAGTGATGAAAGTGAGGTGCAGAAAATACTGGGTTGATGTCTTTACCATCCTGAATGAGTTAAATTTATCTCTGTTGCAAGGACCAAATGCAACATGCCTCATTTGTCTGAGAAGATTGAATCATTCTGAATGAAACTTCAGCTTTGGAAAAATAAAAAAAAGATTGAAGATAAAACTTACTGCTAACATTGAACCAGACAGAAGGATTACAATGGTAAGTTCTGTGAAAGAACACTTGCACGCACTTGCAGACAAAATTTCATCACAGTTTTAAAATGTACCTGGCTTTTAAATCTGTTTGTCAGAACAGTCAAAGCTTGCCATGGACCACCTCAGCCAGGTATAGGGGGTCCTTGGAATGTGGGTTCTCGAGGCCAGGTGGGTAAGCATTAGATGGTGACAAACAGAAACAAATACAGAGGCAATTTGAATCAGAGTGTAGTTTGCAGCTCTCAAGCAGGGGATTTTATACATTAAAACCTAAACATTACATCTCTTAGAAACTGTTTCCAGTGAAATCATCACAAATGCCAACAAAAATCATTTAGCACAGTAAAGTACAAAAATATCTCTTAGAAACTGTATCCAGTGAAACAATCACAAACAGAACAGGTAACATCATAATTAATATAAGTCAAAATATAACAATTCTAATAGGATGTATTCAGTGGGGGCAGTCGTCCAAGGTTAGTAGCATAGTTCCAAGATCAGGTTAATAAATCTTTATGGTCAATGCTCTCAACTGCTGAGCTAACTCTCCAGCCCCATATGATCAATTATTATTTAACATCTAAAGCCTGATTTTTTATAAATCTTCCACGCATAAATTTTAATTCTTTCTAATTAAGGCTTTTTTTACCATTATACCAAAACCCACCTCCGATAACTCACGTGTAGCCATATGAAATTTTATTGTTGGGAAAGTTTCTATCACAATAGTTTTGTAAATGATTTAAAAGAATAGTGTTTTCCTCTGGGATAAGGTCATGTTAATGACCCCATCTCAAGGGATGGTTTCTTACCTATTATTCTCACTTAAGATCTTGGCCTAGGCTACCAGGAACATGTAAGAAAAGGAATAAGAGAAAACAAAACATATAGATTGCCATGAGAACTATGGCTCAATATTTTTTCTCCAGTGAAAAGTTCCACAACCAGTTCCAGGAGACCTCCCCTTTTTGAGGTCAACCCCCTCAGTCTGTGGATCTGTCACACAGATCCTGCTGGAGGAGATCCTGCCGGAGGTGGTGTGGCAAAAGCTGAAGATGTTCCTGTGCCAGCACAAGAGAAGTTAATTCACTGAGCTTATTAACAGCAGTTCAATGAAATCTGAATTTCTACAATGCCAGTTAATTTCTGGATGGCGTGTTGGCCACCATTCCCTGTTTTGTCCGAGACTGCGTTGTGCTTTGTTCATTCCCAGCAGCATGTATTTGTGAAACAGTGTTTCCCAGTTTGTTGGCTATCAAGTTTAAAGACAGAAGTAGATTTGTAGAAGATGGTCTTCATTGTGCTTTTGTAAAGACTGTCCTGAGAATTTCTGATCTGGTGAGAAAGAAGCAATCTCATCCTTCTCATTGATGTTGGCTTTTAACCTATATTGTTGTAAAATGTAGCAATGTAGTTTATTTTTGTTATATTAATACTGTTACCCAGGCTATTCTATGCTTTAAGACAAAATTTTGTTTTTTTTTATAATTAGAAATAAATGTTTCACAACATAATTTCATATTGATTTTATAATTAATCACTATGCTTTGATTAAGTTAAATTTGTAAAAATGAAAATATGTCCTGCATATAAGATATTTACATTATTACTCATAATAATAACAAGTTACAGGTATGAAGTAGCAACAAAAATCATTTTATTGATGGGGTCAGCACAGCATGAGGAACTGTGTTAAAGGGTCGCAGCGTTAGGAAGCTTGAGAACCACGGCTTATTGTATTTTGTTTTGTGCAGCACTGGGAAGCTTGAGAGCCACGGCTTATTGTGTCTTGACTTGTGCTACCTTGCTGTCTTCCCTTGAAGACCTGCTCTTTTCTGAAGAGGAAGTGAAAAGGAATTGGATCTGGAGAGAGAGTTGGGGAGTTAGGAGGAACGGAGGAGGGAACTGTGGTTGGGATGTATTGTATGAGAGGAGAACTTTTTCAAAATAAAGTACACACACACACACACACAAAGAATCAAATAGACATTACAGGTGAAAATATATGGTTACTAGTTAAACAAATAGAGAGAGCTACGGACATCTAAAAGAGAATGTGTTCCATTTGTAACTTGCTTTGAATATTATAAAAATAAAACATGAGTGCATGGAAAGAAGATTGGTAGAGAAATGAAAAACACAAATGATGTAAAAATCTCCAACTTTATATCCAAATTGTATACGGATGCACACACAGACACACACAGAGACACACATACACAATATGCACACATACAGCAATAGTACACAAATGACATGATTTTCTTTACCCTGTAAGGTTGGACAGTATTCCACTGTATGCATGCAAACACACACTATCACACAGCATTTATTCATTTATTTTGAACACTTGATTGATCCGACTCTTAACTATTATGAATAGTGATGTAATAAAAATGAGAGAATAGATATTATTTTGAAGCAACGTGTTCATGTACATTTAAACATGTAACCAGACACCCCATGGTCATCTTATCTTTTAACTTTTGCAAAGAATCTTTTCACTGTTTTCTATGGTTCTACTAATTACTAGTCCTGTAAAATTTTGAAAAGTACTTTTACTATCATATCCTTACAAACATTTACTGTCTTTTGACTTTGGTGAGAGCTATCTAACAGATATGCCGTGATAGTCCTTTGTGATTATGTTTCCCATTCCTTTGACTATGGGAGATGCTAACAATTCCTCCCACATAAACTCATCGATTATTTTGAAATATGTAAGTACAGTTCATTTGCCCATTTAAAAATAGTGGACTGCTGAATGTTTCATGTATACTAGATATTGATCTTTGTCGTATATACTATTTGTGACAGTTTCCCCCATTACACACATTGCCTTGTTTACTCCATTGATTTTTTTTCTTCCTTTCATTTATGAGAGAGGCCTTTTGTTGTTAATTTAATGATATATTATTTTCTTGTTTATTTTGTTGTTGATGGTGTCTCTGATTTTGTATTTGATATACAAATCACTGCTTAGACCAAGATGTTGCTCAATGTAGGTCTACACTCAGAGACCTTACATTTAAGCCCTGCCCCCCATTTTGAGTTTTACTAATGGTAGAAAACAAAGTATTCATTTTCATTCTTCTTCATGTGATATTAATCACCTATCATTTGTTGAAGAAATTGCCATTTTCCATATGTAAAATATCAATAAATGATACACTTAAGTTTATCTCTGGAATTTTATTCCTATCATATATATTTTATATGTATATTTTAATGCTATTATCATGTCATTTTTGATTACTTACGATATGCTGAAATTCAGGAGTGAGGTGCCTCCAGACATTATTTTTGCTTAAAATTGCTGTGGCTATCTGTGGTCTTTTGTAGTTCCACAGATATTTTAGGATATGTTTCTGTTTATATTAAACTTATATTGGTATGTCAATATTAATTGCATTAAATCTCTGGATTGCTTTTCAAAATGTGGATATTTTCATCATATTGAATCTTTTACATGAACATTGAATATCTTTGCAGTATTGCATGTTGTTACCATTGAAACTCCTCAGTGTTTTATAACTGTAGCATACACATATTTCTAGTTTTCATTCTTCCACTTCAATTTACTCCTAAATATTTAATTTCTTAATGTTATTATAAGTGAAGTTAATTTTTTGCAATGTTTATATTTAGTGTAGAAATTCTTGATTTGATGATTTTTTAACCTGAAGTCATATTTAATTCATCAGTTATAAATTCTTTTGCTCTTTTGTGTGATCTTTAGGGTTTTCAATTTGCAGAATAATCAGCAACAGGCAACTTAATTTCTCTTTCTAATTAAGATTACTTTTATTCCCTTTTTGCCAGATTCCTTTCATTGTTAATGTTTAACAGAAATGGAGAAAGTGAGTATCCTCATTTTGCTCACGACTTAAAGGAAAAGCAGCACTGTTGAATATGATGTTAGTTTTTGGATTGTCATACACAGCCTATGTGGTCCATTCCAAGAATAGTGTTTTTTTAAAGGAAACTTTATAAGAAGATAGAAATCAAGATCGATCCAGGAAGCTCAACTGTGTGCTTAATAACATGACTTCAAACAATGATATCAAGACATACTATACTCAAGTGGTCAAAAAGCTAAATAAAAAAAGAAGTTGAAACACAACAACAACAACAAAAACAAAACAAAAAACAAAAAGCAAAAAACCAAAAATTAAACCCTAAACAAAAACAAGCAAACAACTCCAACTTGCTACTTACAAGGAATTCATAATTTTAGGTTATTACTAGTGCTGAAATATATACTTTGCAAATGTCTCTGTGCTTGATACATTCCTTATGCTCAAAAATTGTTGCTAAATGAATGAGGGACAAAGATGCTGAAGAACTCTTTTATTTTTATATAGTTTTGTATATAAGTAAAGCACCATTTAAAACAATTTTTTCATAATAGACTTTGCCCAAAATCAGAATGATTAGTAGAAAATTATATCCCAAATATCTTACAATCATAGGTTAATGATATTTTACTGAGAACCAACAGAATTTCAAGGTAAAAAATTTTTCCATATACTTAGAATCTATTTTAGTTTTTCTTAATTTTCACTCTAACAAACTTGTCATTGCCTAAGTAGTCTAGCTAGAATTCTCCCTATGCTTTTAATCATAATAATGTAAGAAAGAATTCCTTAGCTTACATTATTTTGCCTCTAAATGTTGTTGAATTCATCTGTCTTCCATAATATTTCAATTCAATTATTACCTATTTATTACGTATTAGACATTGTGCTATTTTCTGGAAGTTGTTGGTTCTCCCTCCCAAGTACTTTATAGAGCATAATTGCATAACTAATAAAGAGAAATTTCTACCAGATAGTGTTCTTTATTGTTGAACCACCATCCTTTTGAATGGAGGATCAGTGTAATATAGGTGACAGAAAAACTAGAAAATGTTTCTGAAGTTTATATGGAATTTTAAAAAGATGTGATAATAAATTTTATATTTAGTTATTATACACTAAATTGAGTATTGGTGTTATAGCCATGTATTAGATATTGCAATGATCAAGATGATTAACAGCCATCAAATATGTTTATATGATCAATAAAAAGGCAGAACAAGTAATGAATGATTTTCAGGTTTCAGATATCTATCTATCTATCTATCTATCTATCTATCTATCTATCTATCTATTATATTATATATAATATATATTATCTATATATAATCTCTTACTAAAAATGATAAATAGTTTATTTCTCTGAACTGCTTATCATCATTATGTGATAAAGTATCATCACAATTAAGAATATAGCCTGGAAAATCAGTCATGGTTTGCTTAATGGGTTATGAATATGGTCTTGCTTCTCACCAGTAAGATGGAGACAATACAAATGTTGAGATTATTTTTCAACACTACTACATTTTATTATTCTGGGGGAGGTGGAAACCCTATCAACACATATTGACTGAAGTTTGTAAAGCTAATTTTTAATCTGGTAGAATCTGGTAGAAGTCCTGGGTAAAATTCTTGCTGGTTTCAAATACAGTGTCATTTTGATGGCTCGATTTTTGATACTCATCTCAAATGTTGAACTTTAGTTACATTTATTTGTTGATAGAAATAACACCATCTTTCCATCTACACAATTTCTTAATGGCATCTTTCATCTGAGCATTTCTCAAGGTATAGATTAAAGGATTTAACAAGGGAGTTATCATAGTGTAGAACACAGCAACTGCTTTATCGATAGACAAAGTAGCTGAAGGTCTCATATATACAAAAATGCAGGGTACAAAAAACAAGACAACAACTGTTATGTGGGAGACACAGGTAGAGAGGGCTTTGCGCCTTCCCTCTGCACTGTGGTTTCTTAATGAACGTAGAATGATCACATAGGAGATTAATAGAAGGAGAAAGTTTAACAGACAAATAAAACCACTATTCGCAGCAACAAAGAGCCCCAGAATGTGGGTATCAGTGCAGGCAAGATTAAGCAAAGGGTTCAGATCACACATAAAGTGATCTATGACATTTGGGCCACAGAATGGTAATCTAAAGATAAACAGAATCTGTATGGTTGCATGAAGAAAACCTCCCACCCATACCACCCCTACCAGCAGGCCACATACCCTTCTGCTCATGATGGTTGTGTAGTGTAAGGGCTTGCAGATTGCCACATAGCGGTCATAGGCCATGACAGTAAGCAGGATGCCTTCAGCACCTCCAAAGAAATGCTCCCCAAAGACCTGGGTCATACAACCATTGAATAGGATGGTCTTTTTTTCATGGAGTGAATCTATGATCAATTTAGGAGTGTTGACAGAGGAATAACAGGCATCAATGAAAGAGAGATAAGCTAAGAAAAAGTACATAGGTGAGCCCAACAATGGACTGGCAGTGATAGTGACCACAATGAGCACATTGCCTACCATGGAAATGATGTAGATGACGACAAATACAGCAAATACGATTTTCTGCATGCTTGGGTTTCTGGTGAGCCCCAGGAGCACAAACTCTGTCACGTTGTTCCTAATTTCCATGTAGTTTGTGTGTTATTCAATTATATTATCTGGAAAATTTTATTGTATGCTTGGTCAAGTAAACAAAAAACAAGTGTTTCAATTTTATTTGAGGGATGAGATGTTATTAAAGGGTTTTTCTTGAGAGGGAAGTAAATGTTCCTAGATCTTGAAGCTAACTCAAGTCGTGTTTTAGATCTTCTGTCAGAGCACAAGACAGGAAGTCATTTGGAATGACTAAGAGTCTAATTTGAAATAGTTGATTGGGCACACAGAATCAGTTAAGTTTGCAAAAAGATACTGAAGAGGAGTTTAAGGTCTACAAAGGCAAAGTTATGGAATCTGTCCTTTGTGTCCCCCTCCTTTTAAAAATAAGTTTTATTAGTTCTTTGATTTTTTTATATAGTACATTTGTATCATATTCATCTTTTCTGAACTCTTTCCAGATCCCCCTTTTTCTGAATACCTAACTTTGGTATTTAAAAACACCTTTCAATATTCTTTATTCTAGAGTATTGGAAAACAGGGTCAGGTAGAACAACAGTCGAGAAGTAGGTGGATGAAGTTGCAAGTAGGAATGTTTGAGTAGTCTTCTCTTCGATGATGTGGAAATTAGAGAAGAGAACTCCAGTAGGTAGGGTATAGTAACATTTGACATAAGAGGTAAGTAGGCATTGGTGATGAGAATGTGAAACAAGTTTGTCTATTTATTGTCTCTTCCAATGAACTTAACAATTGTTAAAAATACCTACCTTTAAGTGAATACTCTGTGCAAAGCATAGTAGTAAAGATTTTGACTTTATGGTTTCATTCATCATTGATAACAATCCACACACTTGACTGTCCAGTATACTGATGAGGCAATGATTTCCAAGACTAATTACAGCACCAACACAATAATAAACATAATATGTGAACTTTAGAAATGAAAAGCTATAATAAAAATAGTTATCTTAATTCAATATTTTTGAGTAGCAATGTTTTAAATACTTTACAACTATTTACTACTTAACTCAAATAGATACTAATATAATTTTGTATTTGATTTTATGTATTAGGTAATAAACATATAAAGAAACTAAGTATTATGTCTAAAAGCAACAACTAATAAAAGTCATAGCCTAATTAGGCTAGATTATACTTGTTAAGCATTTTTCCTCTAAATTATAAACTTAGCTTCTATTAATAATAGGCAAATAATCTTGAACAAGTAATTTCCCATGAGTACAGCAAGAAGTTTTGTGGAGAAGTTTTATAACTATGCATGTACACATACACATGAATGCTAATGATGACATCTTTGAGTTCCCAAACATTTTAAAAACATATTATTCATTAGAGGCTCTTTTATATTGGTCTCTTTGAAACTCTATTTCTTCTGTCCTCACAGCCCTTTCAAAGTCTTGTCTCCCAATTCTTTGGTGAGATATTTAATATTTTTGTCACAGTACTCAAGTATATTAGATTCAGAATTGTAAGTATATTTGCTTATAGTCTTGGTTCCTACTAGGTTATAATTCTTCGCACCTTGCATCCTGCTTTCTACCTTACAAAGTAAAAACAGATACATGATTTTATAAATTGTTAGAGAAATTAATATATATGAAATATATATTAATATATATGAAAACACACCACAGTGCTCTGGACACATATGGAATTTTCATTTATATTTTATAAATGTATATTTGAAATAGATGGGAAACATCATTGTTAGGAGGTAAAGAGACAACCTTGAGATAGATTCAAGAAGAACCATCTGTAAAGCTACTTTCACAGAAGACACAGAAACTCATCTACAGCAGGCAATCCCAGGAGGAGCTGTCTGTGTTTGTTCTTAAAACTTAGTATTTATTCATATTTGTACCTTTCATGAGTAGGAAGTATATTTAAATATTTTATTACTTCTCATGATTAGTCTTAATTAATAGGGAAGTATTTCATAGCAAAAACAACCTACATTCTACAAATTACTTAGTCTTGCTAAACCTTTCATTTACCAAACTAGATCAATCATATTTAATGAACAATGTTTGAATAATTGAGTAAAAATTGAAGGTCCTATTACTTTAGCTAAGTCATTGAAACATAGCATTTATCATATAAAGAGTGGAAATGTTTAATAAGATCAACACAATTGAAACACTTACCTTAGTCATTTTAGTAGTTAAAGTTTGATCCTAATTCTTCTTAGGGACATTGGGAACAAACACCATCTGAAATCAATTCCTTTTGGAATCAGTAAGTTTCATTATTAGAGATGTGACACAGCTGAAAAAGAAACCATGCAGATAATTCAAAATTAAATAAACAGTTATTAAGAAATTATGCATATTAACATGCTATTTTTGTAAAGCTATACAACACAAAGTAAAATATTCTTAAAAGTAAAAATGTCTCCATCTAGCCTAGTCTTTAAAACATTTTCACAAAAATATAGATTTTGAATGAGAATGGTTTACTTTTAACACTATAAAGATTGATTCTTGTATGTTGTTCTGGTCCTATTAAGTAGGAGAACAAAGTCTGCAGGAAGTATTTGCTTTTATATGAGCAACCTCACCCATGATCTATCTTCTCAAATGACAATAAAACATTTCCACCTTACTCTGCACAGATAGTCACAAAGGTTCCAGAAAGGTTCAGGGACATTGTTTCTTCTCTCTCAGGAATTAATTATTTCCTTTGATGGAAAGAGTTTACATATTTATTGTTTTTCTAAAATTATGTATTCTGGGGAGACATGTTTGGGAGGAACCTATTCTTGAATGGGGAATTTATATTCCCTATACGTAGAACCTAAGTCTACCAATGAATTTGGGTTATTAAGAATTACTAACTAGTACCCTCAGAGCTCCCAGGGACCCAACCACCAATCAAGGACTATACAGGGTGGGACTGATTGTTCTGGCAGCATGTATATAGTAGAGGATTGCAAATTCAATCATCAATAGGAGGAAAGGACCTCGGCCTTGTGAAGATTCTGTGCCCCAGTGTAGGGGAATGCCAGGGCCAATAAGTGGGAGAGGGTAGGGTGGCAGGCATGGGGAGAGGGGAGGCAAAAGGAGTTTGTTCTTGTTGTTTTTGTTTGTTTGTTTGTTTTTTGGAGGGGAACCTGGGAAAGGGAAAATTTACATGTAAAT
>JADRCD010206980.1:46508-58222 GCA_019843815.1 Montemys delectorum
TAAAAAAAAAAAAAAAAAAAAAAGAAAGAAAGAAAGTGGATACCATGAGAATAACAAAGTGCCATAAATACAGTATGTGAATTTGTGATGTTTTTTCTCTGTGGACTTACATTGAGAGAGTTGTTTTATTTTCAATATTAAGTCTTTTCTGAACACTCAATGCTGCTTATTTGAGATCTAGAAGAGTGAGGGCACAATTGTTTTCTAATGGACATTGAATAATCATGTTTTTAAATCTGTCCCCTTTCCCTCATCTCCAATAGTGTATTCAATGTATTAACTCTGTTAGATGTGTAGTTCATAAAGACATTTTCCCATTCTGTAGTTTGCCTCTATTCAAGTGATTGTGTTCTTTGCTGTAAAGAAGCTTTTTAGTTTCATGTGCTCCCATTTGTCAATTATTGGTCTTCATGCCTATGCTACCAGGGTCCTGTTCAGAAAGTCCTTTCTTGTGTTTATAAGTTCAAGCCTATTCTCTACTTTCTCCTCTGTAAAAGTCATAATATAAGATCTTATATAAAGGTTCTTAATCCATTTGAATTTGAGTTTTGTTCAGGGTGAGAGATTAGGGTTTAGTTTTATTCTTGTCTATGTAGCTATCCAGTTTGATCCTCAAAATTTATTCAAGATGCTATCATCTTTACAATATGTATTGTTTGAGTCTTCATCAAAAATCTGGTGGCTATAACAGTGTGGGTTTAAATACAGGTACTTAATTCTACTTCATTTATCAATGAGGCTGCTTTTATGGCAGTATCATGCTATATTTGTAACATAACTTGGAATCTGCAATGATTAAACCCCCAGCAACCTTTTTTTTCAGAATTATCTTGGTTATTCTGGGTCATTTGTATTTCCATATTAAACTGAAGACTTTAATCTCAATTTGTATGAAGAACAATGTTAGAATTTTAAATTTATTTTTTTCTATTATTGAAAATAGGTTTTTTTAATATAGTATAAATGACCAACAGAAAATGAATTCAGTGAAATCCTTAAAGTTGTTTTTGTTTGTTTGTTTCTGTTTTTTCTTTTTTTGTTTTTGTTGCATAAGGTTTGTCAGAGCAGTGTTTTGGTACCTTACAGGTCCTTTGGGTATATCTGGTTTTGTGTTTTTATGAGATTTCTGTGTTGAAATTTTATTGGGACTGTGGCTTATCTGGAGGTTGCTTTTGTTAGGATAGTCAATTTTGCAATACTTATCTTAGCAATGTTTGGTTTCCTCATTTACTAGTATCATCTTCAATTTCTTTCCAATATGTTTTATAGTTATTTTGGAGAAGTCTTTCATTTCCTTGATTACTTTACTTTAAATGTTTTATCATTTTATCTTTTTTTTTCAGGCAATTGTAAATTGTATATTTCTTTTAATATTTTTCCTAGCATGTTTGCCATTTGTATATAGGAAAGCTACTGATTTTTCTGTGCCATTTTTATATCTTGATACTTTGATGAATGTATTAATCAGCTGTAAGAATTTTCTGGTGGAGTCTTTTTATATAGAAATTCATCATTTATAAATAAATATACTTTGACTTCTTCATTTCCTGTTTGTATCTCCTTCACTCTCCTTACTGCTCTAGCTAAAACATCAATTACTAGGTTGAGTAGGATGAGATAGAGTGGATACCTTTGCCTTAGTCTTGATTTTAATAGAAGTGTTTTGTGTCATTTTTTGTTTATGATCATGCTGATTGTGGGCTTTCAATATATTGCCTTTATTATGTTGAAATAACTCTATAATATCACTAGTTTCCCAAGACTTTTATCATGAATGGATACTGAATTTTATCAAAGGCCTTTTATGCATGGAATGAGATGACCATGAGGATTATGTCTTTTAGTCAACTTATATCATATATTTACTTACTTAGGCAAGCCCAAATCAGATCACATCAACACACGAGGAAGAGTAAGGCATGAAGTTCTAGCCCTAGCCAATGGATTACTGTTAGCTACAGAGAGAGGGAGATTAAGTTTTCTCCAAGAGTTTAGGCCATGCCCTAGTGCAAGGTCACACTTCCAAGAACACTTGGGTAGCTGATATTAGACTGGATGGATTAAAAAATGAACACAGAATTGGATAGGTATGGGGTTGTGGAACTGGAAAGATTTAGAGAAGGAGGTAATTATGACCAAACACATTCTAAGTTCTCAGAGAACTATGAAAATATTAGCGGACAGGATTAAATAAAATGGATATCATAAGAAAAGAAATAGAAAAATTACTCTTATTTACAGATGATTTTATAGTATTCTAAAAAGACTCAACCATAAAACAGACCTGATAAAAGTTTTTCATCAAAGGTGGAGTCTAATAATTAATTCATATAACCAAATCAAACTGCAGGGTTTATCCTGGCAAATTTCCCTTACCTCCCCATTCCTGGTAAATCTCACTGATCTTCCCATCTAGAATTTCTCTCTAAATAGCCCAAAATAGACCTTGTTTTACATTCAGTGTTTCGACCTACCTTGGCCTCCCCTTCTGGTGCCAAAAGGGAATCTTTAGGCTTCTGCTGAGATCTTCCTTATATATTCCCCAAACCATAAGCCCCTCCTATACCTCGTCCCACTTATCCACCCAGAAAGATTTAGCCTCACATTCCAGATTTGGAACAAGAAGCATACCTGTACACCAGTCTAGTCCTTTCTGTCTACTTGACTTTATTCTCCCCAACACATTTCTAGGCTGTTCACCCAACTTGCCTATATACCTTCTCTCTGCCCTAACCTACTCTGTTCACATCAGATTTAGAAGTAAGAAAAGAAGCGGATATGGTCAGATATTATCTCTGAAATACCAACAGTATGAAACATCAAGACAGTATCTTCTCTTCAAAATCCACCAGTTTTATAGAAATGAGAATTTGCCAATGAGAATTTCTCAGATGATCCTCAGGGCACAGAGTATAAAAGAATAATCATAAACTTCAAAGAATTCAAGGAGTTTAAGGAAGACAAAAGTGAACAGGTCAATGAAATCAAGGAAAAAAGTTTAAAGAAAATAAATGGCTGAGTGATGCCCAAGAAAACACAAGTATAAAGCAAATGGGGTTGACAAAAATCCAAACTTAAGGACAGAATTCAGTAAGGAGATAGAAACATTGAAGAGGACTCAAACTATAATGAAGATGGAAGTAAAAACTCAATAGCTCAACTAAAAAACTTAAAAAAAAATATTATGAGTAGAAAAAAATCAAGCAGAAGACAGAATATCAGGACTTGAAGACTAAGTATAGATTCTAGACCAAATAAGCAAAGACTATGAAAAAGTTTAAAGCATGTTAGGAAGAAACATTCCTTCCCTGTAAATTTGGGATACCACAAAACAAACAAACAAATCAACCAAACAACAAGAGCAACAGCAAACCCCAAACATCTAGATTATCAGAATAGGGAAAAAATTCCCAAGGCAGTGGCTTTGACCAAATCTTCAACAAGATCAAAGAAAAAAAATCCACAAGCCAAAGAAAGACACATCCATGCAGATATAAGAAACATATAGGACATCAAATAAACAGAACCAGATAAGAAAATCCCTATAGCATATCATAGTTAAAATACTACAAATACAGAGTAAAAATGTATATTTAAAGCTACAAGATTAAAAAGAAAAACAACAACCACAAATCACATATATAGGAAAACCTGTGAGAGTAACAGATAAATTGTAAGTGGAAACTTTGAAAGGTTGACAAATGCATTCCTAGTCCTAAATGACTATGATGGTTAGACTAGACTAATATAACCAGCAACACTATTTTTAATAATTGAAGGACAAAGAAAAGTTTCCCATGATATAAGCAGCCTAAAAATTTATATTAAACAAACTAAATTTAAAGAAAATGTAGGAAACAGCATTTTAGACTGAAAGAAGTAATAGGTATAGCAGAAAGACCATGGAAAGAAATACACAAAGCCATAATTATTAAAACACAAAATATCAACGAGAATATAAACATTACCATAAATCAATGAAATGATAGCACAATTAATACACACATCACAATAATAACTTCCAATAAAAATGGCACCAACTTTCTAATCAGAAGACACAGACTGACTAAGTTGATCAAAAAACAAAATCTATATATTTGTTGTCTATAACAAATATACTATAGACTTAAAGATAGACACTACTTTAGAGTAAACGAATGGATAAATGTAATTCAATATATTATCTTTTCTCCAGTGTACGGTTTTGGCTTCTATGTCAAAATTCAGGTACCTATAGATATGTGAACTTATTTCTGGGTCTTTGACTTGTTTCCATTGATCAATTTGTCTTCTTTTGTGCCAATACCATGCAGTTTTTTTTTTTATTACTATTGCTCTGTAGTACAACTTGAAATCAAGGATGGTGATAACGTCCAGAAGTTCTTTTATTGTATTGTTTTAGCTATTCTATGTTTTTCTCCCCCTATTAGTTTTAGTATTATTTGCTGCAGCCTGGCCAGTCTGAGCTTCCCTAAACCTGTGGGAGAAACGGGGTCCTACTCAGGTCAACAAGGCATAGGCGAAGAAATGATGGCAGACACAACACAAGGAAGTGCAGGATCTGAATGTATTTCTCAAAAATGGCATCAGACTTTTACAGTCATTGCAAAGAGAAATGAAAAATCTGGCAGCTCAGTAGTCGAGGTACATCTGAGGTTACCTGAAACACACTGGGTCTAAAACATCAGCCATTTCCTCTGGACTGGTGCAGCATACCCAGGCTCCAAGCATGCTCGGGCCTGCATAGGCCTGGCCAAAGTCTTGGGAGTGCTATGGGTGCGTCAGCCAGGAGAGTAGAGGCTTGAATCTTGAATCTCACATCTCAAATCTAGAATACGGACTGCTGCACACTGTCTCTCACACACACCAGCCCATCCTTAGTAAAACACCTATGTTAATCTTCTGGGCTAGTAGAGACACATCTCTTTCTTGCTAATTCCTAGGAGTGGTTCAGCCGCAGTTTGTGACTGAGAATGAGGATTCCACTTGACCTTGCCCTGGAATAAGTCTCCCATTCTGTAAACTTCAATGCCCTACCCACAAAGCCGAAGGCAATTAGTTTGGATGGGTAACATTCTTTACGAAATTCCAGGCCAGGATTTGGCTAAGATGTTGGAACCTTGGTAAAGGTCAGAGAACAATGTCCAATTTTGTCTAGCTATTGGTAAATCATATCTTGGTGGGCACCTAGCACGTGAGTTTGCAAGGACATATCTGGACTACCTGTGAGTTAGGGAATGCCAAGGAGACGTGCAAGAGACTGGCTTCCATGAAGCTTTTGCCTTATAAACTGCTGTCATGCAAAGTATATGTGACAATTATTATTCCAAGGTCTATAAAGAATTATGTTGAAATTTTGATGGGAATAATATTGAATCTCTAGATTTTTCCTGGTCTAACTGGATGTCTACATATAAAAGAATACAAATAGATCCATATTTATCATCCTGCATAATACTCAAGTCCAAGTGGATTAAAGATCTCAACATAAAACTAGATACACTAAATTTGATAGAGAAAGTGGGGAATAACATTGAACTCATTGGCACAGGAATTAACTTTTTAAACAAAAGCTCAGCAACAGCTCAGGCACTAAGATCAACAATTAATAAATGGGACCCCATGAAACTGAAAAGCTTATGAAACTGAAAAGGCAAAGGACACTGAAGTGGATATTTCTGGTTGTGTCATTTGATGCAGATTCACTTGATGTTTTGCTAAAGCAGACTGATGTGATATTTTGCTGAAGCAAGACCTGTGAAAGGACATGTGATGTTTGGAGAGAGTGTAAGAAGGACTCCATGGACAATGACAGGGCACTTGCATAGCTAGCTGTGCAACTACTCATTAGTCTTGATCCTTTGCTGATCTTTGCTTCATTTAAAGAGTCATGGAAGAGAACTCCTGGCATTCTGGCTGGTCCTAGTTGCTCCTGCTGACTCCTGCTGATTCAGTGGAGATCTGGTGTTTCCTGCTGGATTGTGCTGCTGTTGCTCATTTGGTGACATGTTTGAACTGGACTGTAGATATCTTGGCATTACTTAACTGGACTGCTGGCTTCCTGACAAATAGAGATTGGAATTGCCTCAAAGAACTACTTCTAAACCGATCCACAGCTCATTGTCCTATTTACCATCTTTTCTCCTCTACCTTTAGACATTGGGTTAGAAGGGGTAGGGATCAAAGCATTTGAGAACCTTATTAAAGTAGGTTTTGAAAAATCTAAGCCTACAGGGTAACATGAACAGGACAAAATGACAGCCTACTGAATAGGAAAAGATCTTCACTAATCGTAATTCTGACAGAGGACTAATATCCAAAATATATAAAGAACTCAAAAAAAAGTTAGACACCAACAAAACAAATAACCCAATTAAAAAATGAGGTACAGAGGTAAAGAGAGAATTTTTTTAAATTTTTTTAATTTTTATTTTTATTTTTATTTTTATTTTTTGTTTTTTAAGACAGGGTTTCTCTGTGTACCCCTGGCTGTCCTGGAACTCACTCTGTAGAACAGGTTGGCCTTAAACACAGAAATTCATCTGCCTCTGCCTCCCAAGTGCTGGGATTAAAGGCATGTGCCACCACTGCCCTGCTGAGAGAATTCTTAACAGAGGAATCTCTAATGGCTTAGAAACACTTAAAGAAATATTCACCATCATTAGTCATCAGAGAAATGCAAATCAAAATGACCTTACACACATCATAATGGCTAAGACCAAATACTCAAGTAACAGCACATGCTGGCAAGGATATGGAACAAGGGGAACAGTCCTCTGTTGCTGGTGTGAGTGCAAACTTGTACAACCACTTTGGAAATCAAATAGGCTCAGCTATACCACTCCTGGGCATATACCCATAATATGTTCCACCATACCACAAGGACTCTTGCCCAAATATATTCATAGCAGCTTTACTTGTAACAGCGAGAAACTAGAAACAACCTAGATGTCCCTCAACCAAAGAATGGATAAAGAAAATGTGGTACATTTAGACAATGTAACACAGCTACTGAAAATAATGACATCATGAAATATGCAGGTAAGTGGATGGAACTAGAAAACATCATCCTAAGTAAGGTAACCCAGACCCAGAAAGACACATGATATGTAGTCATTTATAAATGGATATTAGCTATAATGAAAAGGATAACCATGCTACAATCCTCAGACCCAAAGAAGCTAAGTAACAAAGAGGGCCCAAGGGAGGATGATTGAATCTCACTTGGAGAAAGAAGGGAACTAAATCTCAGAAGAGGAAATAAAATTGCCATTGGAGGTAGATGGAGGGAAGCAACTGGGTAGGAGAGGATGAGGAGAGGAGAACAGGGAAGATCAAGTGTTGGGATCACTGAAGGTATGAGAAGTGGGAGAAAGAATTGAAATTGAGGGTGAGGGCAGCTCTGGGAGTAGCTAGAATGCTAGTACAATGGAAACTCCTAGAAATCTATGAAGGTGACCATAACTAAGATTGCCAGCTATAGGGGGTATGGAACCTGAAATGGTTACCTCCTGTAATCAGTTGAGACTTCCAATGGAGGAATGGGAACACTAACCAACCTACAAAACCTTCAACCCAAATTTTTCCTTCCTACAAGAGGCACAGGGATAAAGATGAAGCAGAGATTGAGGTAATGGCCAACCAATGACTGGTCCAACTTGAGGACTACCCCATGAGAGAGAGCCAACTCCTGATACTGTTAATCATATTCTGCTATACTTGAAAGACAGGAGCCTAGTATAACTGTTCCCTGAGAGGCTTCACTCAGCAATTTATGGAAACAGAAGCAGAGACTCATATCCAAGTATTAGCTGGCTCTTGGGCAATCTTGTAGGAGAGGGGGACAAAAGATTGATGTAGTCAGAGAGGACAAGGACACCACAAGGAAACCTACAGAACTAACCTGGGTCTATAGGGGATCAAAGAGATTTAACCACCAACCAAAGAGTGTGTATGGGACAGACCTAGGTCCCCTACACATATCTAATAAGTGTGCTGTTTTGTCTCCTAACAGCTGGAACAGGGAATGTCTCTGACTTTCTTGCCTGCCTTTGGGTCCCTTTCCTCTAACTGAGCTGTCTTGTCTGGCCTCAATAGGAGAAGATGCACTTAGTCCTACTGCATCTTAATATTACAAGGCAAGTTGATATACATTCAAGGCCGTCCCTTCTCTGAGGAGAAAGGGAAGGAGTAATAGCGGGGAGGTGAGTTGACAGGAAGGGACTGAGGAAAGGAGGGAAGGGAAGCTGTGAACAGGATGTAAAGTAAGTAAATAAGTAAGTAAGTAAGTAAATAAATAAATAGATGAAAAATTCATTGTATACATGTATAAGTATTCACAGAACAAATCATAAATATATAATAAATTATTTATATATTTTAAAAAGTACTGCAGTAAAATGGGACCAGGAGGCAAGCAAGTGGTGCTATCCTAATACCTGACAAAACAGATTTCAACCTAAAACTAATCAGAAGATATAAAGAGGGACGTTCTAATCAAGGAAAACAGTTATTCAAGAAGGCATTATTATTCTAAACAGATGTATACCAAACTCTGGTGTACTCAATTTCATTAAAAAATTTACTACTGAAGTAACAATACAAATTAACATCAATCCAATAAGAGAAGGTGATTTCAATACCCAATTTTCACCAATGGACAGGTCATCTGATTAAAAACTAAGCAAAGATTCATCAGAGTTAGTTAATATCATACAACAAATGGACTTAAAAGAGTTATTGATTATTTTACCCGAACACCAAAGAATGTACATATGACTTAGCAGCACATAGAAACTTCTCTAAAAAAGACACATCCTGGGATAAAAAAAACAAATCTTTACAAATTCAGAATGATTGAAATAATTTTTAATATTATATCTGAATACAATGCAACAAAACTTAATATTGATAGTAAACAAATCTCTGGTAAATATAGACAGTAAAAATATATAACTAAGTGATGAATGAGCTAAAATAGGACTCAACAAAGAAATAAAAAAAATATCCTGGAACTAAATGAAAATGAAAACACAAGACAACAGATCTTCTGGGCCATATTGAAAGCAGTCCAGAGGGACATAGGGAAGGTTATAAGATACAAAGACAGGAAATGAAGAATGAGGGAGAAAGGGATGGGGCAGAAGGATATTTGTTTGGGAGGGAGACAAAGGACTATCAGGAAAAGTTATAGCTCTAAGGGCCTAAATTAAAAAAATAAGAACGATAAATGACTTAATGATGGAACTCAGATATTTGGATAAACAAGAACAAACCAAATCTAAAATCAGACAACAGGAAGAAATAATAAAATTCTGAGCAGAAGTCAATGAAATATAAACAAAAGATAACATGAAGAATTAACAAATTGTTAAGTTGCTTCTCTGAGAAGATAAACAAAATTATTAGTCTCTGCTCAACTGTCAAATAAAGACAAAGAACTGCCTCTGGATAGAGGGAAGACAGATGTGGCACATAGGAAAATGGTGGTTTATAAAGGTACAAGGAGAAACCCTGGGTTAGAATGAGGTGTTTAATTTTAACTGGGCATGTTAATTAGGTGAGCCAAGGAGGGCTTTTGATTACTGGACTTTGATACTCTGATAGCTGACCTTTATAGTAAGCCTTAGGAGGAGGAAGTAGCCAAGTAAGGAACTAGACCTTGGTGGCTAGCAACCTAACGGTTTTTTAGGAAGGCAGAGGGAGTGGAAAAGAAAGGCAAGGACTGACAGATTCGAAGTTGTTATGCTCAAGGTGTCCAGAGTCCCTTCTTTCCCTACCATAATGGTCATGGACTCACTACATTCTGGAGCCATGGGCCTCAATAAATGTTTTGTTTGTTTGGTTTGGTTAGTATGTTTTGTTTTATTAGAAGCTGCCATGATGATGATGTCTCTTCACAGCAATAGAAAAAAAAGACAAGTTGTTAATGGGAGTGGTGTTCTATTGTGAAAGGAACAGTCATACTGCCTTTTAGAGGAGTATGGGAAACTTTAGAACTTTGGACTTTAAAAGTGGTTGAACTCTCTAAGTGGAGCTTAATAGGTCATCCCCATAGGTGCTTCAGAGGCAGTAGTGCTAAGAGCAATGTGGACCTCGGAGGCCTGCCTTTAGCGCATTCAGAGGGGAATGATATTCACAACTGAATTAGAGACCATTCTTGCGATATTTTGACAAAGAATGTGGTCTTGTCCTCTTGCCTCCTGTGCCCTCATCCTAAGAATCTGTCCAAAGCTAAATTGAAGAATTTTGGATTAATTTTATTGGCAAAGGCAATTTCAAGACAGTCTAGTAGTAACTGCCATGTGGTTATTAGTGATCATTCTTATACAGATTTACAGTGAAAAAAGAGTAAGCAGGATAAGAGAGAGAGAGAGAGAGAGAGAGAGAGAGAGAGAGAGAGAGAGAGAGAGAGAGAGAGAGAAAGAGAAGAGGGGGTACAATCAGAGGAGAAAAACAGGATCAAAAAAATTAGTGTTAGAGCTAAGTGTTGTGCTTAAGGAGGTGTGACATTTAAGATAAACCTGATAGAAAAAAAAAAAAAAAAAAAAGGAATGATGTTCTTAGAGCTAGATCCTGCCCAGCAGTCCAACTTGTAAAAAAAAGAAAAAAATGCCCAAGAAATCTGCTTCTAAAGCAAAGACAAATTTATTCAACAAAAGAAAGCATCAACAAACCAAAGCTTATGCAAATATAACTCAAGAAGGGGGCCAAGTTCCACCTGAAGCAGGCTGCTGAACTCTCATTATTAGCCACAAGGTTCTGGCTTTAGAGTATTGAGGGGTCCTTGACTTCAGAGTATTGAAGGATACGTTGCCTTAGCCATGTTTTCTCCTCACAGCAATAGAAAGGAAACGAAAACAGTCACTTTTTCAGGATCCTGAGGTGTGCTTTGGTTGAAAACAGCTGTGATTATTATATAGTTTCTGAAGGACATCAATGAATCTTCTAACGGTCAGTGCTAGTACAAGGGAACTGGCTGGCTTCATGACTAGCAGTCTTTCCTTAAATCAAGCATGGTTACAGGAAACAATTTAACACCTATAGATTAGAGAATAAAATCGTCCCATACTCCCAAACCTATTTGTCAATTCATAGAAAAATTGCAATCAAATGAAATAGATATAATGAGGAATTATAATTAATATTTGTAGTCATTTTAAGAATGTTCAATGATGTTTCACCACCTGTCCAAGACCATGGGGGGCAGGGAATTAGTTCTAATGTGTTTCAAAATCATAACTGTCTCATGAGGCTAGCTTCAGCCAGTTAATGTGGTGGAGTGGCCATAGGGATGTTGGGCTATGATGTATATTTTCTTTTCTGGCGTTAGGGATTGAACCCAAAGTCTAAAACATGCCAGACAGTAATCTTTGCCACTGATCTAATACCTTTAGCCTTCTTTGCTTTAAGACAGGTCAGTCTTCAACTTGTCCTCTCCCTTCCTCAGCCTCAGGAGTACTTGGGATTCTAGGTATGCATAGCGGTTCTTGTTCTGGGTTTTCTGATCTTGAGATCAGCTCAAGTTGTTGTTGTTGTTGTTGTTGTTGTTGTTGTTGTTGTTCTTCTTCTTCTTCTTCTTCTTCTTCTTCTTCTTCTTCTTCTTCTTCTTCTTCTTCTTCTTCTTCTTCTTCTTCTTCTTCTTCTTCCTCTCCCCTTCCCCTTCCCCTTCCCCTTCCTCCTCCTCCTCCTCCTCCTCCTCCTCCTCTTCCTCC